>BLKR01002328.1:179102-204363 GCA_011170035.1 Teleogryllus occipitalis | reverse complement strand
ATAAATGAACATAATAAATAAATAAATAAATAAATAAATAAATAAATAAATAAATAAATAAATAAATAAATAAATAAATAAATAAATAAATAAATAAATAAATAAAGAGTAACTGAGAAAGTAAATAGCAACACCAACAAAAATTCAAAGTAACTTTCTCTTCTTTCGAAGAAATTCGTAAGGCGAGAAAGTAAAATTGAGTTTGTATATCGCAAAATCCCTTTCGGCAGTTCACGAATCCTGCATAAAACAAACAAAACATAAAACATTTCAATAATTCACAATTGATGTCAAATGCGTTCCAAATGACTGTAGAACTGTATGTGAACTAATTTTAAACTGTAGGAAAAGAATTCATTCATTCAGGTGTTTTCAACACTGACTGTTCTCGATTCATACGAAGTTCTTCAGCTCGATAAAGCCAGCAGCTTCAGCTCGATAAAGCTGGTGGAACAGGTTCCGCCACGTCGCGAGCTGGAGCTGAGAATTTTCAGCGCTGTGCCCCGCGGCGCATCCCTGCGGTTGGCGCGGCTGTGAACTCTGTCCCGGGGGGGCTGCGGCCAAACACCGTTTCACTCTCGTGGGCGGGCGTTGGGGGTGCTCCCGCCCCACCCGGCGCTCCATTCGCCCCGCCCACTACCCGCCGCAACCACCACTCGCTGAACCACGAACACCTGTCAACCGTCTACCGCCTCATCGGCCACCCGCCATCCTCCGGACGCGCTACCACCGCCGGAACCACCACTCCCTGCGCAAACCTCCGTCTCCCGCCGCACACAGCACACATCTTACCCACCATCCACCGCACCCACTACCCCTCGCACCCACTACACGCCGCAACCACTACTTGACGCACATACCACTCGCTGAAACCTCCACACCTGCCACCCGCCTCATCAGCCACCCGTCGTCCCCCGAACACTCTACTCGCCGCAACTACCACTCGCGGGACAAACCACACGTCGCACGCACGCACTTCCTGGCCACGCACTTTCAGCCGCACGCACTTTCTGCCGCACGCACTGTTCGCCGCACGCACTTTCTGCCACACGCACTTTTCGCCGCACGCACTTTTCGCCGCACGCACTTTTCGCCGCACGCACTTTTTGCTGCACGCACTTTTTGCTGCACGCATTTTCGCATTTTCAGCCGCAAGCACTGTTCGCCGCACGCACTTCCAGCCGCAAGCACTGTTCGCCGCACGCACTTCCAGCCGCACGCACTTTTCGCCGCACACACTTTTCGCCGCGCGCACTTTTCGCCGCGCACACTTTTCGCCGCGCGCACTTTTCGCTGCACGCATTTTTCGCCGCACGCATTTTTCGCCGCACGCACGAATCGCTGCACGCACGTTTTGCCGCACGCACTTTTCGTCGCACGCACTTTCCGACGCACACACTACCCGCCGCAAAGGTCCCGGCGCACTTACTACCCTCCCCCGCATTCGCCATTCGCCAGCCCCAACTGACATGACCAGCATCTCTCACTACGCCGCCACATCCACCACCCTCCATCCGCCTAGCACGTATCATCCGCCGCTCCCGCTATTCGCCGCCCCGATGCACCCGCCACCCGCTACTTACAACCTCCCGCATCCACTCACCACCCTCCATCCATCACTCGCCATCCGCCACCCACCGCACAGCGCACCCCGCCACTCGCAACGAAGCGGCTAGCGCACCCACTTTCCACCTCCGGGCATCGGCCTTCAGATTCCGCTCAATACTCGTAGAATTGGTGGTGGATAAATACGTGTTCGCGGCAGGTTACGTCGTAGTTGTATCAATTCCTCTTGCTTCTCGTTTCACTGCGGGCAGGTCATTCCACCCGTCATCTGCATTATTATGCATTTACTATTTTATTCACGGCCCTAGAAAGCTGCAAACGCTCAGATATTGCAACAATATTAAGGAAACAAATAACAAACTCAACCGCTTCTGCATAATACACTGTGAATGCCCCTGCTGCCCATGCACTCTGTATTTCACACAATATATCTCGCATTTGTAACCCACGTTGTTTCGTAGCAACGCCTCAGTTTTCCATATATTCATTTTCGTACCAGCACTATACATCGTCACATTTGGAGATCTAGAGTCTCTATTTCAAACCTCATGCATACCTACATCCTTAAAAATCATTAATCTAACATCCCTTGCGGCAAAATCTCAAAGTTTATTCTTCCAATTTTGCTTACTGTGTCTCATCAATCTCCATGTCTCCTCTCGTCAAACTCCCACTTGTTTTACTTTCTCGTATTCATACGTACCTACGGAGTAATATACATAGGATAGAGAAAGTTATGTAATGCTACGGAAAATCGATTTCGAGACTTCAACGGAAATACATTTTTGGGATCCTCTGACACCGAAAAAGTTTTTTTTTTTTTTTTCAAAACAACCGTCCGTCCGTCAGTCCATCTGTTCGTATGTCAGTCCGTCTGTCTGGTGTATGTGAACAACTCTAGCGCCTGAACTATTGGTACGATTTTTTTCCCAACTGAATAAACCCCTGTCTATCAGGCCTGAGACAAAGCTTTGCCAATTTGAGAAACATTCATAAATTTTTGGAAGCTCTTTTACATGAAGCCCACCGGACATTTCCAAACTTTTCTGAAAAATGGCTCCAAAATTTCTTGTAAGAATATAGTAAATTACATTTATAGATTTGACATAGGTCCGAACTTCACGGTTAACTAGGAATTTTCGAAAATTTTGAAAGTTCGAATTTTTTTCGGCGTCATCTTACAACTACAAAATTGAAGATACAGATATTTCCTTGAAGTAAAATTTGTTCTCCATATATAATTCTCTAATTAAGGTCATGTGCCTTTATTTGAAAACTTAAGTAGTTTTCGTGCAATAATGCGTGCAATAAGTACAATTTTGAAAATTAACAAAAACAATATTTTCTCAAAAATGGCTGCAAATTTTTTCTTCAAACTTTTCGTAAGGAAATGCACTCTGTACGATGACATTAACGCTATATTGCTCTATTCTATTGTTTTTCAAAATTTACAAAAATATAATTTTTGACTTGCCTCTCACGTCGGTAATATTTACATTAGAGGCAATTTCTTAACTTTGTTGTATTTATGTGTACATGTGCTTTATATGTCAAATAAAGTTTCTTGAAAGCCATACAGTTTTTTGTGAAAATAAGCTCAAATTTCCGCATTTTCAGAAAAGCTCACCCGCAATTTTTTTCAAAAAAAAGGCTCCAAATTTTTTCTTCAAACTTTTGCAATGAATAGTGGTATTGGCACTGTTTTATACGACGTAAAGTTTCATTTTGGCGTGTTCTTTTGTTTTTCCAAAAATTACATAAATATATTTTTTAAATATGTCTCACGCCGTTAATATACACATTTCCATTGATTTGTATGCATTATAATATTTGTGAGTGGAAGTGCTACTAATCACTTTAAATGAAGTTTTTTGAAAAGTCAACAGTTTACTGTGAAAGAGCTTCAGATTTTGCATTTACAGTAATGCTTAACCGCCATTTTCTTATAAACAGCTTAAAAATTTCCAATGAAAATTTCTATTTAGGGTGAGGTTCTCTCTTTTAATACTCTTCTTTAATACCTCTAATTACTCTCAATAACTCTTCTTTAATATTTTGACGTAATATTTCGGTTGTGCTATTAGGAAATCGAAACGTTGAGAAAATGTCAAAAAATGTATCTTTGGTGACGACAGATGCAGCTGGCAACAGAATGGAGGCAAGACCGTAAAGCCAGTTTACACCAAGGAAATTAGAAAACTTTACTACGGGAAAGTCTGTGACATTCTGTAGCACCGCTAGTTAAATATCGCAAATGCTTTCTTCACACTTCTCTCGTCATCCCTCCACAGCTCGTCTTCCTCATTCGGCTCTTCCATTAGATTCAATCTCGCTTCTCCACTCTCTTTAATATGATTCACTCACTCCACATATAAAACATTACTGTCTGTCGTAAGGTTAATTAATTACGTCTCAAGATATTAGGTCAATGGAGTTTTCGTTACAACAATTGTTTTATAACATTTCATTTCGTTTATTGTCCGCTAAATTTCCTGTTTAAATTCTTTGTAGCCTAAAGACGAAAAATAAAACTTCCTCTTAAACGATGCATTATATTATGCAAAGAAGAATAATAAACTTTAAGCTTTTTTATAGCAATGTTTACCTCTAAATAATTTTGTGTATTGACCTGTCAAAAATACTCCAGTCGCCAAATATCTCGTCTTACACGCACTCCCTTCAGTCTTCGCACACCCATTCTCGTCAATCCCATCTTGTCTCTCGAACATCACACACTTGCTCTTTTCAATATGTCAGTCCTGCTCTAATTAATATCACACATCCACTTCAATCTCTCACTCGCTCTTTTTCAATCTTGAACACCCGCCCTCATCAAATTCGCACATAAGTTCTCGTCTCGATCATCACGCTCTGTCTTCTGAATATCGCACTTTCGCTCTTTTCAATCTAGCACACCCCCTCCCTTTAATTTCGCACACACGCACACTCGCTTAAATTTGGCAAATCACCTTCACCCAACACATCACGTTTAGCTCACTCGCTTTCATCCTGTTAAATCAAATCTGTAGCTCGTTTACGGTTGCAAATACGTTTTTTATAACTCGAGAACAAAAATATCTAGTTTTTCAAATGTTAATCTAGCGAGTTTTTAAATTTTATTTTTATTTATTTTGTTTGTTTTATATAAACGTTTATTCATCGTTCAACTATTTATAGTTAAAATGTTGGGCGGAATTCGGAAACTCAAGAAAACGTCCGCAGATGATATTCTCCGCCATACGTCAAAGAGTTTTGTTACTTTTTGTTACTAAATTAATGAAATCAAATCCTGGATCCTGCACTATCCCTTGCATCCAAGTTATTTTCATTCGAGATATCACCATAAAGCTTTGAATATTGCATTCTAAGGCACATGTGTATAGTAAATTAAATATACTTTCATGATAATTACTTTAATGTACATTTCATTAAAGTAATGCAAAAATTTCTGACCGTGTACGCTTTAGAGCACTCGTAGAATGGACGAATGATTTTCATGATCAATGAAGTTTACGAAGCACTGTTATGAATGACAATGGAGCACATGGAGGAATTAGAGGCACGGAAAAGTGAGAGAAGCAGAGAAAACACGCCACGATTCCGATTATTCTCCCACCAGTTTCACCTGGATAAAGAAGGATGTGAATCCCGGTCCCAGCAATGGAAGGCGAGCGGTCCTACCCCTACACCACGAGTCGCCCAACGGGCGTATGACCTCGCTCACCATCCCAGGAGACATTGCAGATATAGGCGTTTTGAGTTAGTTTCCACCTTCCCTCCTCACCACGCCGCGGATGGTCTCCTACTGGTGACAATGGAACCGTGGCATGCCACGAGCTTCTCTGCGTAACTGGCGTCGGGGGAGGAAACTATCAGTAATAACCCCGCTATTTTCCAACTCTGTGGAACCGCATGATAAAAAGACAACATTATACACTATACACAAAAATAAAAGTAAAAATATCAATAGAAACAACAAACGTCCTTAAATTTATTTATCTAAATGCCGCCCAATTGTATTTCATAATCGTATTTCATAACAATCGTATTTGAGTGAAAGCGTTCAGCGCGAATTCGACTACTTAGTGCTCTCCGGTGTCGAGGTATCACCTGCGTACGGGGAGGGGGTAATTTTGACGAGCTACCGATGCCACGGACTTCCACTGGTGGCGTCGACCTTGACATCACACTGTACATTTCACTGCAGGCGTCAAATCAACGTCAAAAGTCATTTTTCTCCACTCCACTCCACTCCATTCCATTCCATTCCATTCCATTCCACTGTCGCCTTTCGCAAGGCTTGTGAGGGATTACGTATAAATGTAGGAGGCAGTATGTCTCTTGGCTGTCCGGGACAAGCCGCGTCGATTTTCTCGTAGCTGACGTTTCGGCCAACATCTTGTGGCCTTCCTCAGAGCGTACTGCTGTCAAATGGCTCGCGTGACCGCCTTTTTATGTTAATCCGCTTCAAAATGTCTCCCTCATTCTGTTGCCACCCTCCCCACGCATCCACCTGCCCCCCTTTCCCGCTACAGCTCGGTTCTTCCTCCGCCAATCCCATACCATCTGCCGGCTTCCTATTGGCCGATACCTCGACCAATCCTGGTCACCCCTTGTCTTCCTTACAAGGCGGTCACGCGAGCCACAACTCTTCTGAACACCTATGACGAACGCCTATGACGCAGTGCGTGTAGGCGTCTCGCCCACCCTTCCCTTATATTCGACTTCTTTGCCTTCGCAGGTTACAACCGGCGTTTCGGAGTAAACCAATCACGTCGGGTAACGCGAGACGTGCGTTAAGTGCGCGTTAATTTAAACGACGAAATTAATTGTGAAGCCAATGCTGCAAGAGAAAGGAGATTCAGCACCCACTTGTAGAGCTCTAGACGGCTCCTGTTTATTGCCCCACCGCGTTTGGCCACTGAAATCTTTATTCCTGATATAAAGGCTGTGATCTTGACGAAATTGATGTCGTACTGCTCTTTAAGAACAACATACATAAAATATAAATAGCTAATTAAACTAAACGAAATTAAATATTATTCGAAATGTATCTGTTGGATAAAATAACATTCATGCAAATATTTGATGTCGAGAAACATTTACATGGTTCATATATTGTTTAAACTGCTAGAAGCGATTTGGTCACATCCGTGCGTCACAGTCCGGCTTGCCCCGGCCTATGTGTGGCCTCTATCCACCCCTATTCGGTACGAACCAGGTACTATTTTCTTCAACCATTTGCACTCGTGCGCAGACAATTCAATTTGTCGGTGAACGCACTTCAAGTTTGTGGCTGCATTTGCGTAGTGCCTGAAATAGCCCACAGTGAGATGCCTTACTGTGTCTCTTCGTGTGTTTTCGCGCCTCTTTTTTTCATTTGCAGCGTCGTCGTTGATACAACGCGTGTCTTTAACCCTTGTTGGGAATTGAGCGCTTTCCCTGGAGTAATCCTCCGTTAGTAATTGAAAGTAATATCTCAGTCAAGTCTGGTCACGTCGCAGTCAGTCAGTACCTTTTATCCCTTCGCCCAGGGGGTTCGATGCCGTTAGAACCCGGGGTTCCTAGCCGGTAACCCAACCAGGAACCTGAGAGTCTCGAATTCGCTTAATCTCCGCGACTTGACGGATAATAAATTCGGCTTATGACGCTGGCTTGCAAAGGGTTGCGAATTCTGTTGTGAATTCTGTTGTGAATTCTGTTGTGAATGGGAATGTCTGCCCATGTTGTCGATTGTCGTTGAATGCCTTGTTGCGTAGGGCCGCTGTGCTAACTTTAAAAGGCCGAAGATCTAGCGTGGATCAGCGTTGTAAAGTTTATGTGTGGTAATTGGCATTTTCAAATTCAATTACATGTGACGATTATCTAATGATGGTGAGTGTTCATTCATTTGTTCATACAACTGAAAGGTAAATTAAGAAAAAAGACCGGACGTTATAAATGTGTTCTTTATTTAAGAACTATTAAAATAATGGTTAGTTTCCTCAACTGTCTGATTAACTTACATTAATTAAAATATTGATTAATTTAATGGGATATTTCATCTCATGCCAAATCACATTCTGTGCTTAGGAGGTAAACGGACAATTTTTATTAACATTTCCATAGGCTATTGATTTCTAAAAAGTATTGCTCAGATTGTGTCATAAAAGTAGTATAATATAAATTACTTATGAATTTATTCTATAAATTCATTCTGAAAATAAGTTAATCTACTTGTTTTCAGGAGTAAATAGTTATTTCTTTCATTGACTACAAACTGTGGAAAGTGGATATACTTGTAATTATCTCTGCATCTAAGCTAAAGTGTTGTGAATTTACTTCCGCTGTTTCAATGGGCACTTTTCTAATAATACAATACTATTAATAACAATAATAATAATACATATAAATAATAACAATAATAATACATATAAATAATAACAATAATAATAAATATAAATAATAACTTGTTATAAAAAGAAATGTAATTTTAATACAAATACAACACATAATTTAATAATAACGGTTGTAAAAAAGAAATGTCATTTAGCATCTAAATACAAAAATAGATGTTTACGTAACAAGCACAGAAAGTGAGCCTAAGGCGAAGGAATGGCATGTTTCAGAAAGACGCGACAATAATTGAGCCAAGTCCGGCATTTTAAGATGGCTATGCGAAAGACTAATAGAAGTTAGTCACATTATTTTTGTATAAATTCTTTTAAACTTAGAAGTGTACACTTGGGACCACTTTCACTTTGCGAGACGGCAGCCACTTTGGTTGATATCACTGCAGTGTTTTGTTTAGCTCGGGTCCCCAGGGATTTATTGCTTTGACGGTATACGTCTCACAAAATGCAACTTTACAATCAACAAACAGTAAACAAATATAGAATTTTCCGTCAATGAGCGCTAAAAACAAATTTTGGGTTTTTTGTTATTACAAAGAAATAAACTTGAAACACTTTCTTTGTATTCCAACACTGTAAAAGACTTTTTTCGTTACAAGAAATCGTTCATAAATGAACCTCTTACGTAACAGATTACAACATATTTTCTGTTTATAGCACGAATAAATGCGTCATTACACATTCAGTCAATAGCAGCGAGAGAATTCTGGTTCAGATAACGGTAAACCGAACAGCTGTCCACAGTTTTCTCACACAGATGCCAAATACCTGTGACGTCACAATTAAGTTGTTTCCCAAAATTAACTTTGATTTTCGTATAAATTTATTATGCTGATGTACAAAAAATAATGTAAACAACTCGTTTATAATGATGGTTTATTGCATTCATGCAAATATGAAAACTCACTCCTAACGTCGCTCGTTTTCAAAACTCGAACTTCTGCAAACAAGAATAACATTACAAACCAGCTGCATAAAAGTACTATTTTCGTTAATTTAAATAAGTTATATAAAAATGTTACAGACAAAAAATAAAAAACTCCTATCCTAATCACTTCGTAGGAAATTTCCTGCAATCTGAACTAACAATGATAAGAACATAAAATTTACAATGCATGCTCTGTGAAATAGGACCTTTAATTCTGAAAACCTACCGAAAAACTATTAATGATAAAAATAACGACAATAGTAGTAAAATGTATCAGAATATATTTCAACTGGGATTATACCGTAAGGACTTGACCGTAAGTTTAAAAGCGGAAATTTGCATATGCGCCAGAACCAGAGTAATACAGGCCGAGTTGTTTCACTTTTACTCGACGTCAGGGCCTTCTAAAAAAGTAAGCTGTTTGGCTGGTGACCCCCGCAACGCGGCGCGTGGGTGGTTGGGAAGAGGGGCGGGTGGGGCGGGCGACGCCCCCTGGGAGAGCAGACCCGCGTCTGCGAGTCGTCACGACAGGGCTTAGAGCCCCACCCCCGAAATGCTGCATTTCAGCTCGCTCGGTAACGCCGGCGGCTTTGCTCACTTCTCGACTCGCTTGCAGGCTGGCACAGCTGGCACACCGACGCCCCGCGCCGCAGCACCTGGCATTCCAAAATTCTGAACTCGTCGCTAATCACGGATTATTATTATTATTATTATTATTATTATTATTATTATTATTATTATTATTATTATTATTATTATTATTATTATTATTATTATTATTATTATTATCATTATTATTTTGTTTTCTCTCAAAGTTTTTGGTTTAACATGGATACCACACAGATACAATATAAAAGCATGGTAGCACTGACATATTTAAAATCTACAACAACAAAAAATAAATAAATAAAAAAATGAACTTTCAAAACCCAACTTGTCCTCCCATGAATCTCCTGACTAGTGAGCAGGTACCGATTATAACCGACTTCTGGAGACTGATGATAATGCTCTTCTCCAAGCCGAGTTCTTCCACCGATCTGCAAAGAGTTTTTGGTATAACACCAGTTGCTGACAGTACAATTGGGATAGTTTTAACTTCTGATACTCGCCATTGTTCTTGTACGGCAAATACTAGTTCTCTGTATTTGTCGATTTTAGTCTGGTATGTTGTCATCATGTTGCTGGTATTGACGACTCTAAAATCAATAAACCAAACTTTTTTTGCAGATTTGTCCCAGAGAGTAATATCAGGTCTGTTGTGCTGAATTGTCCTGTCTGTCAGAATACTGCGGTCTCAGTATAACTTATGTGTCTCATTTTCTAGTACAGCTTCTGGATGATACTGGTAATATGGTGCATCCACTTTCTGAGGTAGCCTGTATTTCTTGGCTAGTTTGGAATGGATGATGTGGCCCACTTGATCGTGTCTCACTTTATAGTCAGTGGGAGCTAGACAACTACAGCCTGAGATTATTATTATTATTATTATTATTATTATTATTATTATTATTATTATTATTATTATTAATATTATTAATATCCAATTCACATAGAATTGATCAAAAACTAGGCAACCTCGCACCAAAGCGAGGGATGTCTATATCTTCGTTTGATATCCAGGAATTTGAAAAAAATATGAAATATGAAAAAATATAAAATTTAATTTTTATTGAAAAATCCGCATATGTTATTCCATAGATTTACAAATTCTAATCTTCATTTCTCATTGACGAGTATTATTAAATCTCCTCATTAAACAAATAATACCTATGATATTTAAATACATTTTAAATATCATGGGTATGACTGTATATATTATATATATATATATATATATATATATATATATATATATATATATATATATTGTATGTATTTTGTATATATGTTCTAACGCCCTCACTTCGGGGAACGCCTTGTAGAATGCTCTTTCGAGCTTTGAAGAATCTCAGCGGGCAGGATCTTTTGGGGTATAAGCAAGTAGCACACCCAGACACAAAATTAGATAAAACAATGATATATTCTGAAATATGGCACAAGAGACTCTTTACACTTGATACTCAAGTTAAAAATCAAATCAAAAAAATTTACAACACACACAAAAAATTTTTTACTTAATGATTTGCTCGTTATATTTTGACTAATTACCTCCTATTACCCGTGCACGGATTTTTGCTAGATTATTAAATTAAGTGAAATTGAACTTTCCCACACTTCTGGGATTGATTACCATTACACGTTATCTGGGATCTTATCGCTATTTTACATTCATAATTTTCCTCGTTAATAATTTTACACACAATAAAATGAGGAACACTAATCAAATATTTACACAATTTCTAAATCGAATGCAATTGAATGCATTACCGTCGTACAAGGTTAATTTACTTCGCCGTGAATCAAATCTAAGGCGATCTTGCAAAATTTAATGTTCTTATCTTTCGCTATCACTCCCGTCCAAATTCCGGTCTCCCCACTTTGGTTTTATTCAAATTGCGGATTACCTCTGCAGCTACCCAAGCCCCCGGGTTACGCACCGCCGTCGTGTCGTCGAGGTCGCTGCTCAACTCCAGCCGCGCCGCCGCTCGCGTTTCTCAAATGTCCTAGGAAGCCGTCTCCGTAGCCCGGTACCAAATTGCCGAACCAGTCTTCTATCGCTCTCGCCGCCAGTTCCCGACCAATCTTCCTTAGCTCTCGCCACCAGATCCAGAACAATCTTCCTTAGCTCTCGCCGCCAGATCCAGACACGCGCACGCGTATTTCTCAGTCTTTCGCGTGTGTTAACGTGTCGCTCCACCAGCGCGTTGATTATCTAATACGGTTCACAGTCACGTTTACTACTCCGCTCAATTCTCACTTATTTCAGCTTACGTTTTTACAGTCAACGTTCTCTTTAATTTATACAGCCTCGTTACAATTTTACTTTGCTGCTTTCGCCACCTCAATGCTATAACGGTCTCCTCCACTACTGCTCGTGGTATTATTCACGATCCCAGTCTTGACTACGGAAGCTACCTCTCACGTCGCCGTCTGATTCAAGAAAAAAGCAACTCTTCGCCGCACCGCTGTATAAATGCGGCTCTGACGTCATAGTACACCCCAGGCGTGCCGCCCCTACGTCGAGAGTACCCCGTCGCCGCTTCTGGCCGCAACCGACAGGTAGCGCCTTGTTCCATCTCTGGCTGCTTTTCCGGTGTTCTCACGTACTTTCCGTCACCGCCGATGTTGCGTGGGTGCTGAGGGTTTGTGGCCAGGCCACGAACGTCACAATATATGTATTCACAAAATACACTCCAAAACATGTAAACAATCGAGATATTATGAGTAGAGACCTGACTACACGTAAGCGTATTTTGGAAAATATACACACAAGAAGGAAACGTCGAAACTTCGTAAATAAGCGCTTAAGAAAATCTTGAGTATATTTTCTTTAATAAACTCCTTAGATATTCGGAATGGCTGAGCCGCAATAAGCACACAAAAGTTGGTTTGAAAAAATACTTTGTACGTAAAAATGTGCATTGTAAAATCATATAGTAACTCCAGAAATATGTAAATTGTTTATTATTAACAAAAGAAATGAACGCATTTTCTTCAGAAATAAAAATTAACATAAATAAAAAAAGCAGACGAATTGTGTAAATTGGATGCCTTTTATATAAATATTTCTGTATGGTACATTTTTCAAATAGGACTCAGAACAAAAAAAAGGTAAGTAAAATTTTATCGAATTCTGAGTTAATTATCGTTTCTTGGCGGACGAGACGTTGGATACACATTGAAAAAGTAAGGCCTATTTCAATGCTATTTAAGAAAACGTCGAATAATAAAACATCTTTCAGGAAAGTAAACTTTTGTAAAATTGGAGCAGGTAGACCATCTAAAGAAAACTTTAAATAAGTCTCCGGAAGAAGTGAAATTCAAAACAGCAAAGTATACAAATCTGCAGCAGCTAAAAGAATGAACTGAAGTAGGCAAATCTGCAAAAAAAAAGAAGAAAGAAAACTTAAATTCGGCTGTTCATAACATGCTGTATTGAAAATATGGCTCATGAAGTAATACACGTCTACTACTCTGTAGGCAAATCTCATAACAACAATTCACTTCTGTGAGAGAAAACAATGCTTATTCTCCATTCACCTGTTAACTACAAGGCGTTTTCCCCTTCTGTCACATTAATACTTGGTACGTGATTTTTGTGCTGAAGCTATAAAATATAAAGTAAAAAATGTTTCGCTCCCTATTTTACATATTTTGGACAAAGATGAATATCTCATTACAATTCCTCTCCTGCATGGTTTAATGTTCACTGGATTTCCAAACCAGTACAAACCTCGTTAACAAAACACGTTCTTGTTATTCCGTGCCTCGTTCTATATCCTTCACATTCACACACACATACCGTGCGCACACACGCACGCGCACACAGACACACACACATTCCGATGATCACGAAAGTCTTGGACGACATAACGAGCGTCATACGACATCGGCTGGTGTATCGCCAGCGGGGCTCATTGAGTGCTCGTGAGTGCCCGGGTTGCGAGGTGCATTAGTCGCGGCTGCGATTTGCTGAATGAGTAGTGGAGACCGGCAGCACTGGGAACGCCTGCGGTCGCGTCACCACCGCCACCATCTCCACCACCACAATCCCCTTCCCCTCTGCCGTCCTCGATCCAGATCCCACTGTCGTCGTCGCCTCCACCATCACCACCGTCATCACCACAAACACCTTCACCTCTGCCGGCCTCGACTCTGATCCCACTGTCATTGCCGTCACAACCATTACCACCGCCACCACCACAACCACCTTCACCACTTCTGTCCTCGACGTTGATCCCACTGTCGTCGTCGCCATCACCACCATCACCACCACAGCCACATTCACCTCTGCCGACCTCGACTGTCGTCCTCCTTGATCTCACTTTCCTCGCCACCGCCGCCACCCCCACCACCATCACGCTGTCATTGCCGCCGCCGTCACCACCTCTACCGCCACCGCCGCCGCCACTGCTGCCGTCACCACATCTGCTGTCGCCGTTGCCACCACTGCCGTCACCACATCTACCGCCGCCGTTGCCGAAGCTGTCGTCACAACATCTGTCGCTGCCGTTGCCGCCGCTGCCGTCACCACATCTGCCGCCACCGTTGCCGCCGCTGCCGTCACCACATCTGCCGCCGCCGTTGCCGCCGCTGCCGTCACCCCATCTGCCGCCGCCGCCGCTGCCGTCACCACATCTGCCGCCGCCGTTGCCGCCGCTGCCGTCACCACATCTGCCGCCGCCGCCGCTGCCGTCACCACATCTGCCACCGCCGTCGCCACCACTGCCGTCACCACATCTGCCGCCGCCGTTGCCGCCGCTGCCGTCACCATATCTGCCGCCGCCGTTGCCACCGCTGCCGTCACCACATCTGCCGCCGCCGTTGCCACCGCTGCCGCCGCGCCGCGCTGCGCTCGCGAGCAAAGTGCGCGTTCGATTGCCCGGGGCCTCGCGGGAGGTTGACCTGTTGTCTCGAGAGCAGCGCCACTGGAATTGTAGCGCTTTTTTGCTCGCGCGGTTATTCAGCTGGATTTATCTCCGGTCACTTTTTTTGTGTTTCTTGTTTTCTTTGTTTAGCTAAGTTTTCAATTTTTCGGTTTTGATGTAAGACTGTGGAAAGGGATTGTAAGAGTTGGTTTGTGTGAATAGAACAATTTGGAAGCCCATCAACCGTAGAAATCGAAAACCTCCAGAACACTTAGTTCACATATCTGTTTTTGCTAAAGAGAAATACAAACGTCAAACGAAATATATGAATATTAGGAGAAAAATATGCTTCCATGTACGCACATTTATTACCAACATATGGAATTGATGGTTGTTTATCATGAAATATTTTATTTGTTGAGAATATGTGATTTAGTTTAATAGCAATATTCTCACTATTATGGAAGCGGAAAATCTGCAAGAATGGTATACCTGGACTGTCAAGTTCGGGACATTTTATTTCACTGGGTCGTTGGTCGGGATTTTTATTTTACTCAAAATCAACATTGCTGTATTCCAAGGTAGTGTCCCAATACTACTATATTCCATCATTTCTCTAAACAAATGTATAGTCAAGGACAATACTTATATATTTTTGAATATGGAAATATTTTTTGAAGTATTTACATCATTTTTTATGAAACAGTGTTAAATAACGTAGTACACAAAACTAGAAGAAAATTCACGGCATCGTTAAATAAAGATCTAATATCTAAAATGTAAGACATAAAATTGTCCTTCAGTTGTAATTATTATTTTCTTGTAGTAGTATATAGTGAATAGTACAGAGAAAGGTATGTAATGTTGCTAATATTTATGTCCAAAATAGATATTCTCCAATCACAGTGGCCAAACACGAGACATGGCAAATTTGAAACGAATTTGTTTAAGTTTGGGGGTACGAGCCAGTGTTGAACTTATGTAAAATGGCATAAGTTGTTGGGTTCGCAATTCGAAACCCATTTTGGTCATGAAAGTAGTGGTATATGTGTATGTAGTGGTATGTAGTGGTATAGTCGGGGCATTTCAAACTACCATGTATCACCTAATCAAACTAATGGTGCTAAAGCAGCACGTACTTTCTCCACTTATTTCCACGTATAATTACGTGAAAAGTACTCACATTTTCGAAAATTTGTACATAATCTTCTTTCAAAATCTACCTTTAAGGAACAGATTTCACTGAGGGAAAAAATGTATATCTTTAATATTCTAGGTGTAGGAAGATTCCGAACAAATTTTGAAGTTTCTCAATTTTTGAAAAATCAGATTTTTCAACGAAGATGAGACTTGCATCATTCTCTTAAACGTCCTTAATACTATTCGCCCAAAAAATTAATCAGAAACGTTGGGGTTATTTGTTTGAAAACTTAGAAAATGTCCCAGAAGTCTTATGTAAAGTACCACCCAAAATTATAATATTGGTTTCAAATTCAAGAGGCCACGGCGTCAGCCAGATTGATTGGAAAATATCAATTTTGAAGAAAATTAGAGGAACAGTTTAGCCGCTAGCGTTGTTCACAGTCGAACGTTTAACGACGGACGTACAGATGGACGTTTTTCCGCCATTCGATTTTTCGGTATCAAAGATCCACAAAACGTGGATTCCGCCTACACCACTTGTTGGAGGATTTTTTTCCAAATTTATCAACTGGTTTTATCCCCTTTTTCCTTACCAGGAAGGCGCACTTACAGGCTTACAGGCCTTACAGGCCCTGTAATAAGAGTTTTTCTGCCGTAAATTCGCCGGAGTTTCGCTCAGCATTACATAAGATTCTGTATACTTCGTAGCGAGAAAGTAATAACCGTTCCTTCCCGTCCCTCCCCTCGCCATGGTTGGACATTGGCAGGGTGATTTGGCTCGTCTGCGAGCAGGAGAGTAAAGTTGTCGTCGGGTCTGCGGACAAGGAAGTGCGTGCCCCTTCACAGGCACCTTTCCTTTCCATACTCCAAACCGAATCACGCTTGTCGACGGACAAGTGGGTCACAGGCGCTGTGTGTGTTCAAAGCCTCAATGAGTCAATGGACCTCGGCGATGTGAAGGAAGGGGAGACTAATGCATGTGCATCAGCGCGCCAAAGGGTAGAGATAAAACTTGGGGCAGGGAACACCAGTGTATCCTAATGGCTACGGATATTCAGCGTTACGATGATGGTGACGATGAAATTTGGAGGTAATTTACATTAAGCCTCGATATTTAACAAGTTTTTCTCAAAAAATAGTTTCAGAATCAATAGCTGAATTAGAATGTAGAAATGCCCTCAGAAGATTTAAAACAAATCTATGTGAAATTTGCTTGGAACAAGAAAAAGCAAGACTCACCAGTTTTGAGACCACCACCTCTTTTTGCTCTTATTAAAATATGAGGCTTCCATCGACACACGGGCGTCGGCGGCGAGACAAGACGCAATACGGCGTTGGTTAGTGATTCCGGGCGCGTCAACAGCTTAAGTCATTAGTACCGAAAGTGTAGTGCATTCTTTCTTGGTGATCGCTGTGATCTCCCACTGGAAGGCGAGATCCGGCCCGATCTACCGTCGGCTAGCAGGGTTTCCCCCTAACCAGGACTCTCCCACCACTGCCCCAGCCGACAAGCCGGACAAACTCTAAGCTCCCAACCGGTCTCCCAGAATATATGGTAGTGTAGTACAAGGGGAGATGCTAGGACAAGGAAGAGGAAGGAAGAATCGCGCGCGGTCCGTGGTCCGTTTGTTAGGGCACTTCTTCGGCATTCGCCTGGTGTTGATCGGAGAAATCAAGGAAAACTAACGACCAGAGCAGCCGGCCGCTAGACTTCTCCTCCAGACAACAACTGAATTTGACCTAGCTGAAAAGCTAGTGTCGAAAATCCTGCCGCTGTCAGGACTCGAACCTAGGGCCTCTCGGTCAGAGGCGATGCACTAACATCAGTTGACGCAATGAGCTACCGCTCCCGGTCAACACGACGTGACACAGCGATAAACGGAAGTCGCGTCACAAGACTTATTAAAATATGAGACTTCCAGAGACACGCGGGCCTCGGTGACGAGACACGAAACACGATGCAACACGACTTAAAGGCAGGCAGGGCTTGGGCATCGGCAACGCGACATGACGAAACACGACGTTTCCTTCCACTGGTTCAGTTCATAACGGCCACATCTTGTAGGGTCGAGAGACAAATGAATGATGGAGAAGCCAAACAGCAATCTTTCACTCCCACATGTATTAACTCCACAGAGGAAGAGATTTTTTTTGTTTGTGCGAATACTTGCCACTTGTGAAAGCTGTTATTAAAATGTCGACAGTTGTACTGTATTTTTTTAAACATATGAAGAAATGGTATCTCGTTTTCAAAATTCGGCAATGCAGATGAAATATTTATACGATACATTCAAACGATGGAATATTCACGCTAATCTCTCCTTTGTCTTATGCTCATCGATCTGCCAGCGAGGTTTCTTCTCTCAAATCACCTCGCTATCCTTGCCGCAACTGTCATCTTGAATAGCCACGCCCACTGGTGTAAAGGCAGGAAAACGACCGTTCGTGTGGTCAAATCCGTGACATTTCCGAACTTAATACGGCATCGAAATGGAATGCAGTGGTCATTATAATGGGAAAGTCTAATTTTTTATTCATCCAAAATTAATTAAATAAAAACAAAAATGAGCTGGGAGATCAAACAATCTAAATTTGAATACAATCACTAGAATCACCAATTTGATTTTTAAAAGGTATTTAGTCCTACATAGATTTTGCTTATTCGGAAATTATTGGGATTATTTAACAATGTTTTAATTTAAAAGGGGCAGCCTTCTGGTAAATATTACTAGTGCTGTCTAATTTATAAGTATAAAGTAAACTTGAGGTGCTACAGAATGGCACAGACTTTCTCGTAGCATTTTTTTCTAATTTCCTTGGTGTGGACTGGCTTTATGGTCTCGTTCCATTCTCTGGCCAGCTGCCATCTGTCGTCACCCAAAGTACATTTTTTTACATTTTCTTCACTTTTCGGATTCTTAATAGTAAAACCGAAAATTACTTCAAGAATATTCAAGAAAAGTATAAGCTCGTCCTTAAAAGGAAATTTTCATTAAAAAATTTGAAGCGGTTTTTAAGAAAATAGCAATTAAGCATTACTATAAATGCGAAATTTGAAGCTCTTTTTTCTCAGGAATACATTGTTTTTCGTAAACTTCAATTAAAATCATTTGAAGCTCTTCCTCTCACAAATGCAACAATGTATACAAATCGATGGAAATTTACTTTTGTGTAATTTTTGCAAAAACATGAAAACACCAAAATGAACTTTATTTATTGAATGAATTAGCACTATCCATTCAAAAAGTTTAAAGACAAAATGTGGGGCCATTTTTGACAAAAGTGCGTTTGAGCGTTTCTGAAAATGCTAAATATTGGGCTATTTTTAGGGAATATTGGGAAACTCTTGAGTTGCCCCTAATGTAAATATTACCATCGTGAGAGTTAAGGAAAAAAATAAAATTTTTGTAATTAAAAAAACAAAGAATAGAGCAATATGGCGTTTGCATCATCTTGTAGGGTTTGTCTGGTACTAATCTTACATAAAATATAAAGAGAAAATATGGAGTCGTTTTTGAGAAAATATTGTTTTTGTTGTTTTTTAAATTGGAAATATTTCACGCACTATTGCACGAAAAATGCTAAAATTTTTAAAAATATCTACATGGTATTTATGAAAGGACTATTTATGAACAACAAATTTCATTGGAAGGAAAAATCTCTATCTTCAATTTTGTAGTTGTAGGAAGACGCCGAAAAAAATTTGCAATTTTTGGAAAATTCAGAGTTAAGGGTGAAAATCGGACCTGCGCCACTTTTATAAGTGTACTGTACTTTATTCTTACAAAAATTTAAAGAAGAAATTTGGAGCCTTTTTGAGAAAAAATTTAAAATGTCCAGGGGGCTTCATGTAAAGTATCCTCAAACTTTAAAGAATGTTTTTCAAAATTTCAAAGCTTTAACTACAGCCAGATGGACAACGATTTCTTCAATTTGAAGAAGATCGTACGCATGGTTTAGGCGCTAGTAGTGTTCACAGACGGACGGGCAGACCGACTGACAGACGGACGGTCGTTTTGAAAAAAAAAAAAAAACACTTTTTCCTATCAGGGGACCTCAAAACCTGTATTTCCGCCTCTATAATTCATATATTACTCCGTATGTACATATGTATACGAGAAAGTAAAAGTGTCGTTATTTCTTTAGAGAAGGCTTAAAAACAATATTATTTCAGAAGAATGTTTCTTTAACCATGAAAAGCAATAAATGGGATGCAACAAAATGTTTTGCGAACGTCTTGTTCCCTTCATCAGGTGTAAAAAATTCACGCCGAGTCTGGAAATTGGAATATATAATAATCGCGTGGAATAAAACTGAATGTTATTTTTGTTAAGCTCAAGTGGTTAAAACTCATCCAAAAATCAATGATGAAATGTATGAGATGGAACAAAAAAAGAAGGTAAAAAGTTCTATACTTGCAATTCATTTCATAGATTAATATTTTTTCTGAAATATTTGATTTTCTATTGTCTCTAAATAACTACTTGTTCTTACGTCACATTCAGTGAACATTTCTAATGTGGTGGTCCCTACATATGAATGATAAATATTCCCGGGGACAATTCCCGGGGAAAATGGGAACGCAAACGCAAGCGCCGACTCAGGTTTCCGTAGTTGGGGGTCAGGAACGCCCATGTTTCTAAACCACGAATCCTGCCGACCACTCATAGCATATCGATGGCTACATTTTTATATTTTTTCTTAACTCCAAAATAATAATTACTTAGCTAAAAAATAATCTGGAAAGTCAGATCTAATTTAAAGTAAATAATTCGTATCGGCAAGTTGTTTTATAAAAAGTATTTACATAGGTTTTCCTTGTTCGGATATCATTGCGTTTATTTTTCACTGTTTAAACTTTAAAAAGAGCATTTTGTTTTAGTGATTTGTAAGTACGAATATCAAATATCCCTAGGTAGGGATATTATAGAGGTCTGGAACGTCTATGATTTAGATTTTAAATTATTTTGAATATTGTCTCTCTTTTTAATTGTAAAATCAGATTAATTTATTACACCTCTTTCATTTTGACAGGCTAACCTTTTTAAACAAATTTATTTAATTTAAAGTAAAACATGATCTTAATTTTTTTATTAACCTGGCAAAGTAGAACGTTTCGAAACACGGAGTCCCCTAGTCATCGGGTAGATGAGTGAAGATGTATTGCATATTTATAATGCTAATGGATATTAAAATTTTGTAACAATTTCAGACATTTTAAATTATTTGACAGTCAAATCAAGTTATACTCTAATTAAAGCTACACATGAACATATTAATCATTTAAATGGCTGACTTTTTAAATAAAATAAAAATTATACCTGTATCTGCTTCCGGTCACTTTGAGATCCAAGGGAAATTAAAGATAACTCACATCACATTTAACAATTATACAAATATTATTTCAAAATCAGACCTAGTGAACATCCCATATTATATAATAACCGTTCCAGAGAAATGCAGTGATGGCCAGAGAAGGAATTTCGCTAGAGAAATGTGGAGGGGGATCACGAACGTAATACAAAAAATAATTGCATTAATTTGAAAATGTATATTGTAATCTATTAGCAATATTGATTTAAATGTTGTAGGGCACTATTATAAGTAGATGTAAATGTATTTTACTTTATTATTAAATTTATGGATTTATTTGGTTTTATAAACAAAGTTTCAAGCACAACCCTCGAATTCTTCCGCGGTTCTATAGCCAATATTGTCGAATTTTCAAAATTAATTTGATGACTAGTAGAAATTCTCTGTTCAGAAATGGAGTTCTGTCTTTCATTAATTTCTTTAATGTTATGTCTATGTTCACCTCCTCTTTCCTTCAGATTTCTTTTGGTCTGAGGTAAGAGCTATCACAATTATGGCAATTAATCCTATATACATTTTGTTGCTCTACTGTACAAATTTCAGCTTTTAGATTTCTTACAATTTTTTGTTGATTAGTTACTCTATTGACAATATGGATGTCTTACGTTTCTTTGAATATGGTGTATGATTAAGGTTAGGTGCACACTGGGTGTGAGGGGCTCCGATTTAAATCGTACGGAAAACGGTGCCTGTGGCCTGTGGCAGTAACTCAACCTAAGAACCACGGTGACCGCTGGTAACTGGCAACACATTGATAGATAAATTTCAACAACACGAATCTCAAAAGTTGCGACTTGGAGAGAGAGAAAAAAAACTTGGAAAATCTGCATGACATGTTAATAAAACTGTGACCAATTTTAGTGATTTTACAAAATTTTCTTTAATTCATGTTATTTGTGTGGTTAGAATTCAGTAGATGGTCTTACATTTCGGGTGACATTTCAACATGGTAAAGGTTTGACACATGTGTTGTTAAAAGTTAGTATTTACTAAGATATGTTTGCAGCCCTCTATTGTTAAAAGTCTCGACACATAGTGGTATTTAGTAACAGCTAAAATGATATAGCCGAATAGGACGTTGAAAAGTGCCCGAAACCAAAGTGATAATCGCAATGCTCATATGGAAGAGAATAAAAAATGCCGTAATTCCCAAAAAATCAGCCAAGGAAAATTTGTTGCAGAGACACAATGAGAAACGTGGTTTTCAAAAATACCTTCAAATTCAACTATTTTTCTTCGACTTTTCATCTTGATACATGCAATAGATACAGAGAAAAAATGTAAAACACGTTTCTCTTTGTATCTCTGCAACATATAGCCCTAAGAGACTGATTTTTTGGGAAAGTACGGAACTTTTTATTACCTTTGGTATGAGCATCGAGATTATCGATTTGGTTGGAGGCGCCGACCTACACGTCGGCTTGCGGGGTTTCCCCCAAAGAAGTACGTCACACCAGTGGGACACCGCCCTGGTCATCCAGACTGAAGTTGTGAACTGACTGGTCTTCCGAATTGTGTGGTAGTGAAAATGTGTATAAGCATGCATGTAAGTGTAAATGTATGTAAAGGGGGAGGATAGGACGAGAAAGAGGAAGGAAACATCGCCCGCCACATCTGTGGCCGTTTGTTACGGCACATCTGTGGCCGCCATCTGTTGTGGAACAGAAGCCGTTTGTTACGGCTTCTATTCCGACATTCTGTTAGTGTTGATCGGTGACGCCACGGGAAACTACCGATCAGAGCAGCTGACCGCTAGAATTCTCGTCCAGGCAGCGATTGAACGCGATCTAAGCTGGAATCTGTCACGTCTCACACCGTAGGACCGTCGTGGCTCAAACCGTAGGACCTCCAAAAAGAGGCAATACCAAACGAGTTACCTCAGATGCATAGCGATGCTAAATCAAATGGACGGACGAAAGTTGGTACGGAACGCTCCCTTTACACGCGAGTACGGGTCGGGAGTACGGGATGCACGGGGCGCGGGGCGCTTCAGAGCGCCGGGTGAAGTGTGCGGAGTGACAAGCGCAAGTCCATTACGCGCGGAGACGAGCGAGCGACGGGCGAGATCAGGACGAGACGGACCTTGGAGGGGGGGCGTGGCGAGGAAATTGGGCGGCTGAGAGCACGGCAGATGAGGGCGAGTGGGGAAGAGGAGGATCCAGTGCTAGCCGAGGGAGATGGGGCTATGACGGGGTGGTGGATCTGGGAGAGGTGGGAGCGAGGGCGACGGGCCTTTGCGGCCGCAGCGGGCGAGAGAGCACGACGTGCCCACCGGCTGGCACTCGCTCGCCCGTTTTTGCCCTGTCCGCGCGAGAGCGGCGCGCAGGAAGCGGGATGCGGTGGGGGTGGGGTGGACGGGGGTGGGACGTGCGCTGCGCTTCCTGGTTTTGTGAACAGGCGGAAGGCCCTGGGGAAGCTGGGCGAGTAGGGCAGGAGGGGGGCAGGGGAGACGAGAAGCACAGAGGGAATGGAGATACACGGACGACTGGTTCGAAAAAAGGTCTCGGTGACATAGACGCTCTCCAAAAGGAGGCTAATGAGAACGAAATTGGGAAATTGACGCTTCTGGAAATTCAGAAAAAGGAACAAAAGCATTGGACCAAAGACCTCACAATATATTAAAGAGTAATTAAACAGACAAAATTTAGAGGAAAGGACATGTGATAAAAATAAGTGAATATAATGACAGATGCTGTAACATTAAATATTGAGGAAAACAGGTGTGTATGTGTGTGCATGTGTGTTTGCATATGTGTGTGTAGGTGTAGATGTGCATTCATAGATATATCAAATTTAAAACAGATGGAACGGAAATAATAGTGACGTATGGTGAAATTGACAAGCACAGACCAATGCGCAATGATGAAGGTGACATGTATGCAGTGGAAATATAAAACAAAGTCTGCGAGTCGAAATATGAAAGAGGGCACGGTAGTGAAAGTGACATGACAGTCATTAACTGGCTCGCAGAAGCGATGGTCGTGTAGCCAAAACGTCACAATTCCTGTCACCAAACGTCCTCAAACCTTCGCGACTCCGACTCCCCCTGCCCTCCCCCTCGCTTATTCTCGCCGGGAGAGGTGGCTCAGGACATCAACTGATGTCACTGCAGTGCCTCTGAATTGGAGGACTATGAATAGGTTCGAGTCCCGACGGTGGCAGGATTTTCGACACTAGCTAGACAGCTAGGTGGAGTTCTGTCGCTGTCTGGAGAACTCTAGCGGTCATATGTTTTGATCGGTGGTTTTCCGTGGTTTCTACGATCAACACCAGGCGAATATCGGAGCAGTACCCTAACAAAAGGGCTGCTGACCGCGCACGATCTTTCTTCTCTCTTCATTGTCCCATCCCTACCCCTTAATTACACTCGCATTCACTACAATATCACACATGCCGTGAGACAAGTCGGTGGCTTAGGGCTTGTCCCGGCTGGGGCGGTGCCCCGCTGGAGGGGAGATAGGTAGTTGGGTAAACCCCGATAGTCGATAGTAGGTCCAACACCGGATCTCATCGTTCAGCGGGGGAATATCATAGCCATCTTTCTATGAAAAGCATACACTACGCATACGGGACTAATGATCTTAGCAGTTGCCGTGGCGGAATCACTAATCAGTCAGTCTCGCTTACTCTCCCTCCCTCTCTCTCTCTCTCTCTCTCTCTTTCTTCTCTCTTAATCCGCTTTATCCTCACATCGTCTCGCCCTTTCTCTCACTCCCACTCCGACTCGCTCTCAACTCTTTTTTTCTCTTCCCTCCCAACTCTGAACACATCACCCTCTGCCTTCACCTTACCCACTCTTATCTCTTCCCGAATCCCTCCCCCACCCTCACCTCGCTGTCACACACCCTACTGTCACCCCGTCACGCACTTAGCGCCCTACTCACTCAATTCGCACGTCACCTTGCCACGCCCTCACCCATCCCTGCTCTCAGCTCGCGTGCTCTCACCCCGCTCACCCCCACCCCACAATCGCATCGTTCTGCTTTCATCCCCTACTCTTTTTTTCTGTCAGTCTCGCGCCCTGTTCTAATATTACTTCGCTCCTCCCCGCTTCCGCTCCTCCCCGCTCTCGCTCCTCCCCGCTCTCGCTCCTCCCCGCTCCCGCTCCTCCCCGCTCCCGCTCCTCCCCGCTCCCGCTCCTCCCCGCTCCCGCTCCTCCCCGCTCCCGCTCCTCTCCGCTCCCGCTCCTCTCCGTTCTCGCTCCTCTCCGCTCTCGCTCCTCTCCGCTCTCGCTCCTCTCCGCTCTCGCTCCTCTCCGCTCTCGCTCCTCTCCGCTCTCGCTCCTCTCCGCTCTCGCTCCTCTCAGCTCTCGCTCCTCTCAGCTCTCGCTCCTCTCAGCTCTCGCTCCTCTCAGCTCTCGCTCCTCTCAGCTCTCGCTCCTCTCCGCTCTC
>BLKR01002328.1:28269-179002 GCA_011170035.1 Teleogryllus occipitalis | reverse complement strand
CTCCCCCCGCCCTGCTCTCATCCCGACGCATTCAGTCTTCCCCCCCACCCAGCACCGATCTCATTTTGACCCATTTCGCCCTCACCCCACGCCGTTTTCCCATCCCGTCCCGATTTGCTTCTCTCGTATACCTTTGACTCGCCTCGCGCCCCTCTCACGCCATCCTGTTCTCCTCCCACCTCGTCGCAACCAGGGGTCCCGCCGCCCGATCCGTTAAGTTTTCAGCAGCCTCCCCGACTCGCTCTTCTCGCCTTCTGGCTCGCTTGAAGTTGGTCTGTTGACCCGCTCTGCCTCTGTCGAGTGCTGCCGGTCATTGCGCTGGTGGCCGCTCCCCGCTCCCCCTCCCCGCCACTCAAGCCCGCCGTCCTGGGTCGCGTCGAGAGCGCAGATCGGCGGCGTAAAGCATAAACGGACTGGGCGACGCCCTGCGGAATGTAAACTACTGCTGGGAAGCCAGGCCGCAATTGTATATCGGGGCGCGTGTGCTTGGAAATTAAATAGCTTCGTTGTGATACTGCTACTGTGGCATAAATTATATTTTTTAAATGTATTTGGATCGCGGTAACGCGGTTTCACGTTCTGCGGCCGCTGCAGCAGGTACTGAGTCGACCGAAACATGGGTTTGCCGCGACTCCCTGCGATTCGCTTCGTTTCGTCATGTTTGTAGAATTTCTGCGCGACTGCTTTGCTGCGCTAGTGGAAGATTGGACGACTCGTCTCCGGATATTTGTTCTGCGCTTCCAGGGTTGGAGCGGTCACCAATAAAGACCAACCAGCTAAGATAGCTGCTGGTTCTCGTATCTTAAACAGAAGGTTCGTCGCAAATCGTCGTCCTGTAAGCTGTTCACACACTTTCACCTGTTGCTACTTCCAAACGATTGTCATTGCCTAAGCGTGGTTGGATGCCGCTTAATTACCTTGCTAATTGAGACTAAAATTTAAACAGAAAACGGCATAATTAAATGTTGAATAATTATCGAAAGTAAATCAGTCTCCAAGGGAAAAGGAAAGGTGAAGTTTTGAAAATTGAGACAGTTAATATGAAAATCATGAAAATATTTTTTTTCTAAAAAAGGTTATTAAGAGGAAGTTTCTATAAGAGTGACTTGAAGATGTGATAGGAAAATTTTACTATTTCAATTACATTAACTGATGGATTAAATTCATTATGAAATTAGTTCGCGGTTTATTCGTTATCATTTCTCAGCATTTGTATTTCATAGATACAAACAAAATCTGTTTTTAGGATCCACATATTAACCATTGTTTCTTCACTACCATACGCCAATGGGTCCCACAGTAACTATACAGAACAACAAAGAGCAGGAAGGAAAAAAGTGATAATCTTAATCAACTTTCCACTTAATATTCAGTTGTAAAAATAAATAGATTTAACAAATGTAAGCATGCTCTACTTTTTCAATATTTTATTCTACCTTGCCATTGAAGTATCTGTGTAGAGTACTTCATCTCAAAACTGATTGCAGTAAGATTGGAATTTTAAACATCATCTTCCTGAAAAGAAATGCGTTTTACCTTTTGTAATTTCTTTCTCTTGATGCAATTTCTGCTTTTCATAGAGCCTTTTTCTTAATTCTCCAGATACCAACATGGAAAATATATTTGTCCAGTTTATATTGATTCATTCAGCAAATTCTGTAATTGTCTTTTCCTTTGCTTCTAGACATTTAAACTTTTCATTGATTTGGCGTTTGCGTCGCTCATTTTTAAAATGTTAGAGTTAACGTTTATATTTCTGATTAAAACAGTGCTAGTACAAATTCATGAGAATACTTGTTTCATTATGAATCTCATTATAACACCCGAATAGGAGCGGTATTCAGCTACCGCCGCATAAAAATTTGCATTTTGCATTGAACGCGAGAGCGTTTCCGTTTCCGTGCACGACCCTTACTTCATTCTGTCACCAGGCCTTCTGCATTTTGTTTCCATTCTGTCCCAACCCTAAGGCCCGAAAATAGGCTGATATCTCCTCCTCATACGACACATTCCCTTTTAGTATAGTAAAGTCTCCGACAGGCGTCCAAGACCTAGAGATGCACTTGCAAGTTCAGGCCCCTCCAATAAATAAACAATTAATTAAAATCATAAGTAATGTCTAAAATATAAAAGAATAAGGCCATATTATTTATGGTTTCTCTCCTGGTTTCTTCTTTGGCACATTAGTAACTTTTCTGAAGGATGAATGAGATATATGAGCTTCAAATAGCAGTAGAGGTAATAGTTTGAACGTAGTTATAAGAAATATTTATTTTGGGAGCGTTTTTTTATTCAAAATTCGAGTACTATATGACTTAGTGTAGGGATCACAGAATTTTGAAAATGTGCACAGAATTCACTTCTCCTCATAGCACGTCATACGCATTTTTAACTGTTTTTGTCGTAAAATAAATAAATGTATTTACGGACGGTTAATTTATTTTTCTCTATTGGTTTTCAGTATCAATTAGGGTCCAAGTGAGAGGTATATGTCATATCTCCGGTAATGACACTTATCATAATGGGAGCGCATGTGTTAAAAGATCATTACCCTACTCAATTTCCCTTCAATTTGCCCCACTGGTCTGCGTGCTCGCTTTCCAGGACGCAATCCCGGGTTCGATGCCCGGTCGGGGCAGTGTGCGCTTTTCTTACATGCCCCAGTGCTGAGTGACGATGATAAAGTTCAATTCTTAGTTTAAGAAGACCAGAAAAAGGCGTAAGGGATGTATATGTGCTAACCATGTGCGTACCCGAACCAATATCAAAGTCGGGACGCCGCTGATAGGTCTTGGCGCCATCAGAGGCTGTTGTGTCAGTACAGACAGACCCTACTCAATTACGGACGGTTGAAATTTTAAGAGAACAGTTTATGTATATATTTGGCGTTTTGGGTAGATAGTCCGACTTCGCCGGCCAGCTACCGGTGTCCCCCTTGCCTGGGCTTACTTAAATTCCCATGCTTGGGGGTAAGAGCGACACGAGGCGAACATGACGTATTCTCTTCACCGTAACTAGCAAGATCCGCCTGCTTGAGCTTTAATTCGTCACACAGCTACAGAAACCGGGATGATTTCAAACGAAAGCTACTATTATGTTTTTGCCTCTACCGGGAATCGACTCCGGGGACACAATACGGGAAGCTAGTACGCTGCCCATGAGCCATCCCAGAGGTCGAGAACAGTTTATAAATAAAAAAAGACCAAGACACACTATTGGGCCAATTACGAAAATCGCATACATTAACATGTAAACAAAGAATAATACCAACACATTTATCTACGGAGAATTGTTTTTAAACGAAACATAGTATACTCTGTCTCCGCCAGGTACATCAAATCGCGCCTGTACCAAGTACTTGCCCTTCTGCGAGCACTCTTCCTCTGATTTCAAACACTTTTCCCCTCCAATTCCAGAAAGAGCTGTACACGCCCAAGCCGAAAGCGTGAAAAAATGATTACGTATGAAAATATGTTTCCCATATTTGTCATATTTGTCCCCATCAAGCAACCGAGATTTGAAATATGATTTTATTTTTTTACTACTTATTGATATTTCCTGTTTATTTTCTTTTCAAATTCTGCCTGTATAAACATTTTTTCAAGGGACAGGAATGTGTTGAAATGGCGAAATATTTCCTGGTTTATGTGCTTTGTTTTATTACATAATTCAATTATTTTTTGTGTACAGCAGTATGTAAAAAAATTAACAAGTCTTTGTAAATTTACAATTATTGGTTACCGACAAATTGCTCGTTTTACAGACAACCATCTCCAAGGAACGTGAAACCTCGTAGGAAGTGCATGCATTATTGCGCTCTTACGTAAACACGATTAAAAAACAAGATACTTTCGATTCAAAATGTTTAATTTTTCTCTCATTTGGCAATTTGACTGATATGTTATTTGAATTTAATGGGACCTTTTTAGTTTCAAAAGATGAAATGGGAATTAATACCGCTATAGTATATAGAGCAATACCTGTCAACTGACTTCTCCAAAAGACTTTCATGGGCCAGGAATCCAGTTATGTAACATCATCCGATATATTTTGAACAACCCTTCGGTTTAATCACGCCCCGATTTCCCTAAAAGCAGGGCCCACCAACTCTAGTAAGCTAGTTACCTTGCCCGCGACCTTGGCATACCTCGTCTAAGCAACAGAAAGAAGGAAACGCGATCGTCAACCGTCTGTCAATTGAGACAATTACAGAACTGACGCAACTGAACTTGATATTCTGCGAGCGCGATGAAAATCTGACGAAGTAGATAAGTCGGTACCGATTAATTTAACGATTTAGGTTTGCTCGCTGTAATACAAAAAATAATATGTTCTTCATTAAATTTAAAATTTTGCTACTTTTTCTCCCAAAGTAGTTAATTTTGTTGTGAATTTTTTTATGTAAATATGTAAATGATCTTTACCCATATAATATATAATATCCTTAATATTCCGTATCCTTATGTAAATTTCTTTTTGTTGTGAAAATCCTGTTTATCTTTAAACAATAATGCCTGAAAACAAAGAAGGATGATTTTCATAACCCTGAGAGTACGTATTTATGTTTCATTATCGCATTAGTCGTAGATTTATACATTTATCCAATCCTCTACTATGAGGTATACGTTTACCAACAACTCTTTATGTATTTAAACATGCTTAAAATCTCCACGATTACAAAACGTGTCTCCGGCTAAGTTTGGCATGCGCTACTACTTCATTCCGAGAAGGCAGGCATGCGAGCACAGAATTGATATGCCGGGGCGGGTTGTCAAGGGAGATGTCGAGCTAACGCGGCGTGATACCAGCTGTATGTCGTAGAACGTGCCGCGCCTGCCAAGTCGTGGTGTAAAGAAATGCGACCGCTGTCTTCGCCTGAGGCTGTTTCACCCCCCCCCCGAAGAGTCTCCAAAATGTGATGCGCATAAATATTCGCTTTTGCTTCGCAGTGGACGAGACGAGTAATCTGAGAAATTGGTTCACACTTATTACACTGAGTTATTCCCGCTAATAATTCTGAACTCATTTTTTGCAGTCGCGCTGTTGAAGAAAAGCGCTAAGACATTCACAAGAATTACGTGATTGATTACTTTACCCTACTCGGTGCGCTTCATAGCATTTTGCATGGTGGAGATTTTCCATGCTGTTCTTCGCGACTGGCTCCTTCTTCATTTTCCATCGCTTACATATTTATGAGAATCTGAAAGCAACATATTTCCTCGGTGTGGGACAACTCCGCAACGTTGTTTGTGATACAGAGCGAGAGTTCAATCAGATGGCCAAGGTCATCACTTGTAGTTGGTTCTTTGATAAAGTCCTATCATGTTACAATTGTCGTGTTACTGCGACTGAAAACGAACTTTTACTCACAGTTTACTCTCTCGGGTGTTCCTCTGAAATTCTTTTAGCCCTGGAGGTCTGCAATCACCGCGATTTTACCGATCAGCGCTCGCTCGCCCCTATTTCTCCCGAGACCACGTCCGACATTTTAATGTAAAATGTTTAACCGATCAGGGCTCGCTCGCCTCTCTTTCTCCCGAGACCATGTGCTCAACCGTCCGGCACTTTAACGTAAAATGATATTTTATTCACAGTTTACTCTCTCTGGTGCGCTTCTGATATCTTTTCGCACTAAAGTTCTGCAATCACCAGGATTTTACCGATCAGCGCTCGCTGGCCACTCTTTCTCCCGAGACCATGTGCTCAACCGTCCGGCACTTTAACGTAAAATGATATTTTATTCACAGTTTACTCTCTCTGGTGTACCTCTGATATATTTTCGCACTAAAGGTCTGCAATCACCACGATTTTACCGACCAGCGCTCGCTCGCCCTCTTTCGCCCTCTTTCTCTCACGCGCTCGACCGTCCGAGGCAGTCGGTTGCGGGCTCCCGGTCGTCGGTTATTGGCCCACACCGCCATGCGCTCGGTCGGTCGCCAGTAACCGGCGGAGTATGTTCCGGCGAACGGCGGAACAATTACAATGGAATGAAAAAACAATTTTCAATTATACGATTAATTGGTTGAAAATAATAATAATAATAATAATAATAATAATAATAATAATTATTATTATTATTATTATTATTATTATTATTATTATTATTATTATTATTATTATTATTATTATTATTATTATTAAGTATCAATCAATTTTAAGTGGCCCAGCACTGGTCGCTCTACCTGTACAATCGTCCGTATCTCTGAAGTAACGTTCAGAAATAATAAGAATGGCAAATTTAAACGCAAAATTATAAACAAAATGCTAAATTTATTTATTAGTTATCATTAAAAACTATTTATATTTTATCCGGATCAGCTTTTGACATCAAAATCACCATATTTTCAATTACAAACGTAGATGTCAAGATGTAAGTTTGTTTAAAAGTAAAGTAATATTCAAAGTAGATTAGGAAAATTTTATTTTATTAATAATAAAGAATAAATTTTTTAAATAAAAATGTATTTTAGTTTAAAAGAGCTTCAAAATAATATGGTTACTATTTGTCACAACATATCCTCAATGTGGAAATGAAGTGTGTTTTTTTTGGCGAAAGTTTACAATTAAAAAAATAATTTGAGTAAAATCTAAAAGTTGAAATTTTTACTGAAGTTTGGTATAATATCGATATAGTAAGTGTACAGTTTTTTATCTGGTCCCCCAACAGAGATATTACAGTTGAAATTTGAAAAAAATTCAAAATTCCGATTTGTAATAGGGTGTAATTTTTAAGGGGTACGTTACTTGCCAATGATATTTTACAAAATGTAACTACATATTTATTTGTAAAAGCACAGAAATAATTTAGGCTGAGATTCTATTCCTTCTTCGAAACAATTAAAATACAATTTTTGAAATAATTATAGACACATACAAGATAGTTTGAAGTGTAATTTAATAAAAGTTTTAGCTGTCTGCTGGTTATCGAGATTGGGTCACAAGAAAGAAAACACACATTTTACATTGCCGACGTTTCGGCCGTATATGTAAAATGTGTGTTTTCTTTCTTGTGACCCAATCTCAATAACCAGCAGACAGATAATTACATCGGGTCAAGAATCATTGAATATAAAAGTTTTAGTTATAACAATTAAACAGAATAACAGCAAACAAAAATAAGTTTCGTCTATTACTTTTACATTATTAATTATAGTACAATATTAAAAAAATCAGGTACAAACACTTCTAATAAATGTAAATAGGACTGCAGTGTAATTTCAAGTGAGCAAACAACATAATAGAATCGTATAAGGGAAAACGTTTACTTACTGGAAAGGGACATTAAAGAATATAAATATGCGTTAGGTACAAAAAATACATTTCATTTGCGTATCGTTTCAATCGTAATATTATTGTGTTTTTCATTAGTCCTAATATGAGCCATATTATTAATTAAATACAATTAGTATTTGTTTTTAATTTGAAGATTCTATAAAAAAATACAACAAAAATTCAGGTGGGACTCTGAACTAAAACAACATGTTTTACGTAAAAACCGTTACTTTTTATACAACATTAGAAGAAAATAGAAATAATTTACAAGAACAGTGCTTTTTGAGAAGTTAAACAGGCCTTAAAGTAGATTTACATAAAAATAAGCGAAATAAAAATTAGTAAGCATTGTTATTTTTTATAATTCGTGCACATATATGAAAAGCCTTACACGGTAAGAGCCTTGAAATATATTCTTAAGAATGTAATAATGCCAATAATAATAATAAGACCTGTTCTTTCATCTAACCTCACGGCATTTTCCTATACATTCGATGTACAGCCATTACAAAGAACAAATCTTATCTCAAACTCTATAAACATGTAAATCCTTTTCCTATCAATTGACAAAGATAAAACTTCAAGTTCTCCAGTGCGTCGGGAAGCCGTAATTAATTTTGAAGTTGTACATAACATTAAATATAAATTGAATTTAATACTGCGTTCAGAAATTAAATTTGAGAAATAGAAACTGCTAATGGAATATGTTAATTGCAATCCGCCATTCCTTCTTCCTGCAACATATCCGATATTTACTTAGAAATAGCAGGCAAGTCTTATACTTCGCCAGGCGCCGGCAGCGCGTGTTGACAGCGCTGTCAGTGCCCGCCAGCTTCCGCCAGTTGGAACAGCCTGCTCTACACTCTCGGAAATACTGACCCATGTAGTTGACGCACCAGGAGCCCTGTTGAATGATGCTGTAAGGAAACATCTGACAGAAAAATACCAATCCGAAAATTATAGATGGATCACAATTACACTGTTCAACAAAAATGAACTCTGGAATGCTTTCCTTTCTCAAAATTGCTTAACTACCGTAATTTGTAGTCGAGAAAAAACGAATATGACAATAAATTTTGTTTATAAGCTTTAATTTTTAAGGATTTTAATGTTATATTCAATTTCTGTAGAGAACCATTCCTTGAATTTTCTTGATTTTACTATTACTATTAAAAATTTTTCAGCAACGGCGCAACGGAAGGGAATGGCCTCGCCGCAAATCACCCGGAATTTCTCGTTCAGATTACGGAAACCAGCAGTCGTCGTGCGTCTTTAAAACTCTTAATTTCTCGAAAATTTTGTTATGTAATATATGACGATATGCATATTTATGAACTTGTCTCTTCACGCTTGTTATGATGAGCTAAAAACATCTATAGGGTTCCATTTAAAAAATCGAAGTTGGGTCAATATCTCTGCAATAAAAAATGCAATAGAATAATATTATGCATGACCATATGTGCCCCTTGCTTATAGTAGTTTTAGTGAAAACCGCATCTCAGTATCTGCAACGGTTCAGGAGAAAATTGAAGGGAACATCTTAGGTGGGCCACAGTATATACACATATATACACATACTGAGGCTACTTTGTCATGCAAATTTAATTATTTATCCACAGAGCGTTATAATTGCCATACATTTCCCATTCCTCATATAAATAACATAATGTTAAAGTAAAACAGCGGGATTATATTCTAAAACTATCTAGGAAGCTATAGTTTTCTTTGGAGATAAAGACATGTATAACGTATTCCAATGATACAATCAGATTTCATGTACTAGGGGTCTATTATACGTTTTACTATCTTGTAATGCTTATAAAAGAAAACCTGGATTCAGAGATACACAGATGTTTAATAAAAGCTTTCAGATTCTATTAGAGGTATTTAGTTCCAATTAGTTCCTAGTTTAAACGCGTTTTCGATTGTACGACATGCAAAAACTAATTTTTCTGAAGATTCATTGTTTCTTATTGACGATAATGTTTACCTTCTACAACAATGAATTTCCCATCTTGCAAAAAATCTCTATTATAGCTGTCATTGCTGCGGTTGATTATTTCCTAACTAACGTAAATTATAAGATTCTTTATGAACGATTTCTTATTACGAAAAAGGTCGTTTATAATGCTGGAATACCAAACAAATACTGCCGAAGTCAGTTTTATTCCCACACTAGCAATAGAACCTTGTCACGTGATGTGTGAAAATGCAATATTAAAATAACGGAACTGTTTACTACATTTTATCTAACTTTCATGTACATAAAGTAATGTACATTTTTGACATTGTAAGAAGTCTTTTTATTAATGAGATATCCTTTGAACATCCCTTTTAAATAGTACGTATGGCTTCCAATTTTATTTTCACTCACGGACATGTAATTTAACTTCCAACAAAATAAATTCATTCACTCGCTTCTTCTATAAATCGTAGGGCTTCATCTTTTCCAGCTTAACCGCCTTAGCTACCTAGGTCGGACCTAGTACAAAGCTAACAATTGAAATCCACACTTACAAGAAATATTGCTCATCACTGAAAATAAAAAAATAACGAACTTTCTAATGCACATGGAATTTAAAATACCATTTTCATATCTCTGTTGCCGCAGTGCAGCCTCCTTCCATCTAGCAATGACTATATGCCATTGACCATCTGCCCCCAAATTACATAGTCTGCTAATGAGTTTAGGCCTGCGACGGCGTATTGTGGATGAGTGCGCATTACTGATCCATTTACCAATACCCCGTACTCTGTTGAAATTGCAGGGTGGGGTTCGGTGAAATTGCACAGGCGTAGGCGGAAGGTATTTTCATTAAGACATTCAGGAGCCGTCAATAATTTTCTAAAATAACAGGAATTCAAGGTATGTATATTCTCAAGTGTTTCAATTTAAATTTAGGCCCACATTAAATGAACTATTTTCTTGCCAAATTTGTGTCCTTGAAAGTTTGTAAATCAAGATTTAAATTTAATTAATCATTGCACCAATCACTACCTAATCCGTGAATAAAGCCTTTTCACTACAACGCTGAGGAAATACTAAAAATATTTTAGGAATATGGTTGTGCTAAGGTAATATTAAAATGAATGAAAATAATGATGGTTTATTATTTATCCATGATGTACAAACATTCTTGTATTTTTTCAACGAGAGTTTCAGCGCCGTGCCATATTTATCTAAACTTGTAATGCAAGTTGCAGTTTTCTCTCTCTCGCTTTCTTTGATGAAAGAACGAGAATTTCATTAAAACCAAACATCGGTTAGAGTTGGCATACAGCGGACCAAATTTACGTTATGAATCCTGGGATAATATTAATTTTCGACAATTTTTTTTCACCATTTTGATCAGTTTCGTGTTGTTCTTCCGTTGTTGCAGAAAAGTGTATAACACACGAAAGAATAGAACTTCCCAATTATCACGCTTAGGAATGCTTACAGATAAAATCTTGCTACTTATTCATCATAAAATTTTGTTGCATGTAGATAATGCAAAAAAAGTTTTCCACTGGACATCTGGTAGTTTTTAAGACATTTAAGCATCCCGCGGTTGTCCGACATATTTTTAAATTTTTGTACACTTGCTCCCTGAAGGAAGATTAGAGAAACATCGGTATACAACCAGATCATTCATAAGTCTAAGTTTTATTTCCAGATTTTATCAACTTGCTAGCATGGCGACAGTCTCGTTATACGAATGACGCGTGAATTCGCGCCCTGGTTACCATCTTTCCGGCCTCACCAACTCAATGTGCCCTTTCCATTCTCTTTCAAATAAGAATGCGGATGCAAGTCGTAACTCGCGAAATCCCATTTGCCTTGCAAGAAGAGCCACCACGCTGCCGGCTTTGTTCTGTTCGGCTGACGCGAAAAACACGAAAGTTTTTGCAATCGTTCAAACCCGCAGTCCCCAAGACCTTGACAAACTAAATTATCTACTCCCTCAGAGATCTCATCCTTGTGGACGCCAAAGATATTCCTTACGTAAGTTTGTCGTATTCTCACATTCAAATAGTGCGCAACTTTTATTAAAATATGATAAAATAATTCACGGATATTCAAAGTGATTGTTAAAAAGTAACAGTCTACGAAGTATAAATTGGAAATTGCATTCGAAACAACAAATTGAATTTTGAATTTATCCAAGGGTAAACTTTTAGTTATTTGTTTCGTAAATCAAGACCTCAAAATAAATAATAAAAGACCATATATTTCTCGCATTTTTTTTGAATTTTCGAAAATTCACAGAGTTCAACAAAAATGAGGCATGCGACATTTTTGAGCATCCTTTGCTCAATGCGATAAACATAGTGTTTTTTTTAAATCAGTACTTTTAGAAATCGTCTTTACTTCAAAAATATTTACGAAGAAAGTGGTGTTTTCTTAATTGTGTACATGACTGCATTTAAGGACAGATTTTTTTCAGGATAGATTTTAACAAAGAGAAAAATCTATCGCTTTTCTCAAGTAAGTGAGTAGCCGATATCCGCCTACGTCAAAACTACATGTGAAGTTAATTCAGTATTCGACAAAAAATAACTTTTTTTGCCTTATTTATCAAATTTTCTTACTAAAATGTTCAAAGTAAAAGCAGTGCTAGCTTTTGTTGGTTGTTGGTAATAGCAGTGCTAGAATAAAGCAAGTAGCATTTTTTTAAAATTCATCAGCGCAGCACAGATGGAACCCTACTCATTGTCAAGCGTGACAGTAAGGAGCTGGTGAGGCAGAAAGGTACCAAGCAATAGAGCAGTTCTTCGGATTACCTCATCCTGAGTTTTGAACTATGACGTCCGGCTGAGTTAGCTAGAGCCTGCAATACCGTTGTCTCTACAACGACTCTCAGCGCGACGTCCTAGGGTTCGAATCTCGATTGTGGTGGATTTTCGACACTAGATATATACGCAGATTCCTTGAGGAGAAGTACCTTGCAAGCCACATGTAGGTCGGCGACGTATCTCAGAATCCTGCGAAGAAGGAACATCTCCACCTTCGGGGATAAAACATCTACTACACTAAAGAGACTAATGAACATAACAGATGACGTGCCTTGACAATCAATAATCAATTAATTAATAAATTGAACAATAAGGGTTTAAAACTGAGGAAGAATGTTTCGGGGGTCATACACAAAACAAAGCTAACCGTCCCGTAATAATACTGATGATGTGAAGCAAGGCATAATTGTATTTGTATTTAGCCATTATATGTCCCGTAAAGGACAATTGACCTCGGCGCCGTCAGACCCCGAGTTTCCTAATCGGTCACCCAACCAGGAACCTGCGATGTCTTGAATTCTCGTAACCTTCGTGACTTCATGTACCTAACGAATTCGGCTAGCAACGCCGACGTTCGTGTTCGTTTTGCGTTCGTGGAGTTTCAGTATAACTATCCCAGCATTCCCCTGAATGACCGAGGAAAACTACGAAAACCTCGGTCAGGATGGCCGGCACGGGGATTGAACACGGGCCTCCCGAATTCGCCACTACGCCTTGCGCCACTTTGTTCGATTGGGCATTGTCCTAAATATGTGTGTTAAGACAAACCTTGTAGTTTTAGTTACCCGAAATGGCTTACACGGGTAATCCCACACTGCTTAAATTCATACGCCAGCACCGCCATCGTTATCGCCTCCCCTTGATCTTTAGTTTCTGTCTCTTCAGCTGTGTTGCTAAGTCACATTATCATTCCGCACAAATCACCCCGACATCTGTCACATTGCGACACATCTCTCTGGTACTCCTAGACTTCATTCTGCCTGTCCACCCCCTGTGGAGTCAAAATTTGACAGTCACAATTTGCGACCCTAACTTTCCGCTACTTCGTCTCCCTATGTTTCTGCATGTGCAGCTATGTTTCTCAGCGGTCCGCTACCAGCGACGCCAATCTACTTGCCCTTCTCACTCCGCTAAGTATCCTCGCCACTTCACTTCTCCGTCGCCACGTTATTCCGTCATTCCACCGCCCCTGCCGCCGCTTTACCCCGACATCCCGCTTCCCCTTCCGCTGCGTTATTCCGACATCCCGCTTCCCCTGCCGCCGCGTTACTCCGACATCCCGCTTGCCCTTCAGTCACATTATTCCGCTATCCCGCTTCCCCTGCCACCACGTTACTCCACCATCCCGATTCCTCTTCCACCGGGTTACTCCGCCATATCGCTTCCCCCGCCGCCGCGTTACTCCACCATCCCGATTCCCCTTTCGCCGAGTTATTCCGCCATCCCGCTTCCCCTGCCGCCACGTTACTCCACCATCCCGATTTCTCTTCCACCGGGTTACTCCGCCATCCTGCTTCCCGTGCCGCCGCGTTATCTCGTCATCCCGCTTTCCCCGCCAGCCCAATTTCCTACCAATCCAATTTCCCACCGGCTGAAATTTCCGCCACCCCACTTTCCAGCCGGTCTGCTTTGCCGCTGGTCAGCTATCGCGCCTGCCCGCTTACCCAGTGTCCTGTCACCCCGCTTTCCCTCCAGCCCGCTCTCCCGCTGGCCGAGCCATCTAAAGTTAGCAGCGCCCAGAAACGAATCTCTTCCAAACTATATCCAAAATTTACGGCTAATTAATTGCTAATTAAGTGCTCTATTCCCGAATTTTCCGCTCCTAAAGTTTTCCCAAAATCGTGGGCGCAAGAAAAACAATTAACATTAGTTCTATCTCCTTCCAAGCCAGAGCAATTTATAATTCATTCTCTACGCAATTTGAAATTCATACTCTACGCCAGAATGTCCCCTAAACAAATACTAAAAATAATCTATAATCAAAACATTTGCCGCTCACCGCTTAGTTTGAATAACATGGGTTCGAATCCCAAAAATGACCCTCTACCGAACGCTGTGCGCAAGGAAGAGTGACGCTCCATCCAAGCCAGCGCTTTTTATAATTTCAACTCTACGCTAAAATCTGCACTAAACAAATAATAAATATAATCTGTAATAAAAAAATTGCCGCTCACCTGTTAGTTTGATTAACATGGGTTCGAATTCCACAAATGACCCTCGGCCGAACGATATGCGCAAGGAAGAGTGACGCTCCTTCCAAGCCAGCGCAATATGAAATTCATACTCTACGCCAGAATTTGCTCTATACGAATACTAAATATAATCCATAACAAAAAAATTTGCCGCTCACCGGTTAGTTTGATTAGCATGGGTTCGAATTCCAAAAATGAACCTTCGCCGAACGCTGAGCGCAAGGAAGAGTGACGCTCCTTCCAAGCCAGCGCAATTTATAATTTAAACTCTACGCTAAAATGTGCCCTCAACAAATACTAAATATTATCTATAATAACAAAATTTGCTGCTCACCGGTTAGTTTGAATAACGTGGGTTCGATTCCCAAAAATGACCTTCGGCCGAACGCTGTGTGCAAGGAAGAGTGACGCTTCTTTCAAGCTAGCACAATTATTAATTTGTACTCTACGCTAAAATGTGCCCTAGGCCAATACTATACGTAATCTGTAATATACGAATTTGCCGCTGACCGTTTTGTTTGAATACCATGGGCTCGAATCCCAACAATGACGCTTGGTCGAACGCTGCGCCTAATATAAGAGCTGTTCTTCCTAAGCCATCGAATGTCACAATTCAGACTCTGCCAAATGCCAAAATGTGCCGTAAACAGGTTCTAAAAGTAATATGTAATTAAAAATTGGCCGCTGACTGAGTCAGTTAGATTAAATTGCACAGATTCAAATTGCAAAAATGTACCTTCTGGGAAGTCATCTAATGTTAGCGTCGCCCAAAAACGAATATTTACCAAACTACAAGTATATCCAAAATTACCGGCTAATTAAATGTTAATTAAGTGCTTTATTTCCGAATTTTCCTCTCCTGTAGTTTTCCTAAAATCGTGGTCGCTGCTAGCTTTAGACTAAAATTCATCTCAAATTCAATTCAAAATAATGAAACCACATCCATTATTTAGGAATAATTAAAAGGTCTAGGGAAAAAAGTACTCTATATATTTTCCAAAATTCGGGGCTGGACAAGGAGAAACAATTAATATTGGTTCTTATGGGCGAAAAAACATTAAAACCCTAAAACAAGAGAAAAATTTGAAAACCTACCCCAACATTAACATCAATTAACGGCTCTCGGAAAAAAATTACACCCGTATTTATATTCCAAAATTCAGAGCAGTACAAAGAGAAACAGTTTACATTGGTTCTTACGGGAGAATAACCAAAAACTTAAAAAACCTCAGACAAAATTTGAAACCCTCCCAAACATTAAGAAGAATTAGCGGCTCTAGGGAAAATAGTACTCCGGCATTTATATTCCAAAATTCAGGGCTTTACACAGAGAAACAGTTAACAATGGTTCTTATGGGCGAAAAAGCATTAAAATTAAAAAACCAGTGAAAAAATTTGAAACCCTACCCTAACGGTAACATGAATTAACATTAATTAAATAATTACTCCCGTATTTATCTGAAATCCATGGCTGTAGAAAAAGAAAAATTAAACATTGGTTCTTACGGGTGAAAAACATAAAACTTAAAAAACCGGAGAAGTTTGAACCTCTATCCAAACACTAACATGTATTAACGACTCTAGAAAAAAAAAAATTACTCTTACATTTATATTCCAAAATTCAGAGCTGTTCAGCGAGAAACAATTAACATTGGTTCTAATAGGCGAAAAAATATTCAAATTAAAAAATCAAAGAAAAATTTTGAAGCTCTACCCAAACATTAACATAAATTAACGGCTCTAGGAAAAATGTTTCTCCCGCTTTATATACCTAAATTCAGGTCTGTACAAAGGGAAACAATTAATACTGGTTGTTATTGGAGAAAAAAAACAGTAAAATTAAGAAACCATAGAAAATTTTTTTAAAATTCTACCCAAAAATTAACAATAATTAAAGGCCTTAGGAAATAATGTACTCCTGCATTTATATTCTAAAATTAGGGCAATTTAATCTAACTGACTCTGACTGGTTAGTCAGCGGCCAATTTTTAATGACATATTACTTTTAGAACCTGTTTACGGCACATTTTGGCATTTGGCAGAGTCTGAATTGTGACATTCGATGGCTTAGGAAGAACAGCTCTTATATTAGGCGCAGCGTTCGACCAAGGGCCATTGTTGGGATTCGAGCCCATTGTATTCAAACTAAACGGTCAGCGGCAAATTTCTATATTACAGATTACGTATAGTATTGGCTTAGGGCACATTTTAGCGTAGAGTACAAATTAATAATAGTGCTAGCTTGAAGAAGCGTCACTCTTCCTTGCACACAGCGTTCGGCCGAGGGTCATTTTTGGGATTCGAACCCACGTTATTCAAACTAACCGGTGAGCGGCAAATTTTGTTATTATAGATAATATTTAGTATTTGTTGAGGGCACATTTTAGCGTCGAGTTTAAATTATAAATTGCGCTGGCTTGGAAGGAGCGTCACTCTTCCTTGGGCACAGCGTTCCGCCCAGGATCATTTTTGGGATTCGAACCCATGTTCTTCAAACTAACCGGTGAGCGGCAAATTTTTTTGTTATGGATTATATTTAGTATTCATTTAGGCCAAATTTTGGCGTAGAGTATGAATTTCAAAATGCGCTGGCTTGGAAGGAGCGTCACTCTTCCTTGGGCACAGCGTTCCGCCCAGGATCATTTTTGGGATTCGAACCCACGTTATTCAAACTAACCGATGAGCGGCAAATTTTTTTATTATAGATTATATTTAGTATTTGTTTACGGCACATTTTGGCGTAGAGTATGAATTTCAAATAGCGTAGAGGATGAATTATAAATTGCTCTGTCTTGGAAGGAGATAGAACTAATGTTAATTGTTTTTCTTGTGCCAACGATTTTGGGAAAACTATAGGAGCGGAAAATTCGGGTATAGAGCACTTAATTAGCATTTAATTAGCCGTTAATTTTGGATATAGTTTGGTAGAGATTCGTTTCTGGGCGTTGCTAACTTTCGATGGCTCGCTGGCCGCTTTCCTGACGCGTCTGTTCTCTGCGCCGACTCGTGCATCTTCGCGGCGTGTCCCCGCGGGAGGGCTCTCTGATGTGTTTGCGTGACGTCGTTCGGGCGGACTCCATCACCTCGCTACTACACGCAAGGAAGGACGGAGCGTATGGGAGAGAAATCGCGGCAGTGGTTGAGATGGTGGAGGCAGTGAAGGCGGTGGAGGCTGTGGAGGCTGTGGAGGCGGTGGAAGCGGTGGAGGCGGTGGAGGCCGTGGAGGCAGTGAAGGCAGTTGAGACGGTGGAGGCGGAGGAGGTGGTGGAGGCGGTGATAGCGGTGGAGACGGTGGAGGCCGTGGAGGCCGTAGAGGCCGTGGAGGCGGTGGAGGCGGTGATAGCAGTGGAGGCGGTGGAGGCCGTGGAGGCTGTGGAGGCTGTGGAGGCGGTGGAGGCGATGAAGGCGGTTGAGACGGTGGAGGCAGAGGAGGCAGTGGAGGCGGAGGAGGTAGAGGAGGTGAAGGAGGCTGTGGTGGTAGTGGAGGCCGTAAAGGCGGTGGAGGCACCTGTGGCCGTGGTGGTTGTGACGATGGCGGAGTGAGAAGTCGGATGCGGCCTCAGTGGCGTAGACTTGGAGGAGACGCCCAGAAGGAAAAAGTAGGAGGGGGCAACTCGATTTTGTCGCAGAAGATGAACGTCTTTGTAGAATTCTGCTCTGAGGTTTAATGGATTTGACGTGCGATGGTAGAGCTCTTATAGAGTCGAATCTGTTGGGGAAGAGAAATCATTTATGAAAAGGTAATATACCACCAGAATACCTTTCGCCAATATAATTTTATTCACATTGAATGTGAATTGAATGTGAAGTTGTGGGACCCAGTTATATATTTCATCTAACGTGAAATTCATATCTAAATTTTCGTTTTTATTAATAATAAGCCTGAAAGTCCAAACTAAACCCTATGTGCGTGAAATGGCCACCATTTTGTTGTAAAGTAAATCTGATATAGTCATTAAAAGGGCGATGAAGGCGGCGAATAATGATAATTTTCAAATTTATTAATTAAGATCAGTAATTGCAAATGCAGTGCAAGTCGGTAATTGCCAGTCCAAATGTCAATGGAACACAATTTTTACACCTATTTTATATAAAACAATTTGTCACTGAAAATATAAAATGAGATTTTAGAGCGACACATTCTATGAACTAATTACGTGAATGAAATTAAGCTCACAAGAACTCTCACTTTTTAAATTTTTTATTGGTTATTTAAGGTCGCATCAACATCTAGGTCATTAGCGACCATTATTGCTGATAACGGTATGGTAACTATGAAGATGAAACGACATGGCGATGATAAGGGGTGAAAGGACGAACACAAATACAACCTTGCCCCGGGCGGGACTCGAAACCGCGACCCTTCGGTCCCAGATCACTACGACACTACTGCCTTAGCGATCTCGGCCACCGGGCCGACAACTCTCACTTTTTCTATGAAAAGCGGGAAAATAAAATATATTAAATAAATATTAAGAATTACGTAATAGATAAGTGTTCCTTGGCACTGCTATGGTTATTAGTGTCGTCAGTGTAGTAAAGGTTTTTGCTGTAGGTGGCGGTGTTTCTCACCACTGCACTTACACGGCCGTATACGGGGGAATTCTCCTCTCCAGGTGTCACTCTCAGCGGGGTATCTCCATAAATGGGACAAGCTCCAAGCTCCTGACATATGTGGCTAGTGTACTGCGCCTAAATATATGGAAGGATAGAGGATAGAACAAGGAAGAGGAAGGAAAGCTCGCGCTTTTTGGTCCTTTGCTCGTTTGCGCTTCTTCGTCATTCGTCTGGTATTGAACGCAGAAACCACGGAAAACTATCGTTTGGAGCAGCCAGCCCGTAGAATTCCCGTCTAGCCAGCGGCTGATTTCGACGTAACTATCCAACTAGTATTGAGAATCCGCCACCGTTGGGACTCGAACCCAGGATCTGCCGGTCACAGTCGCTACAAAAATATCAGCAACGCTAACTCTCAGATAAATTTAGACGTTGTACATTAATTGGTGTACTTAGCGCACAAAATGGCGTTTCGTCAAAAAAACATAGCGTTTGTGACATGTCATTTTAATATATCCACTTAATTTGTTCCTCGTTCCTTGTCTGTAGGTTTTTGATATTTGAGTGATTATTTCATTAAGCGAATATGTAAATTTGGACGGAGATACCATTTGTAAACACGGGTATCTAGTATTTATTTAGAAACCTAATATCAAATTATTAGAAACGTCAGCTCTATAGTACATTAGATGAAGTGCAGTTTCCAATATATTTCAGCAGTAAGACAATCGGCGAAGCGAACTTTAACGACATCGTATGAGATCTCCGTCCTGTGATGGCGTTCTGAGGATATTTTCTGACGGCTATTTGTTCCTCTCGGACGCAATGTGACTCCATTGTCGTGCTCCAATATTTGTTTTCTGTGGCCCCATTGTAAGAAGACCTTTGTTCTTCTCTTGTGTCCCCTCGACTGTCGAGTGCAATACTTAAGAAGGAATATTGAAGCAGACACAAAAGATCTGTCAAAAATGACCTCGTGATGAACTCGATAGGGAAGTTCAAAATGAAATAAATTTCCATCCTCGTCTTCTTTCAGCCCGTCATGGAAATAGGATCATGACTGACATTTGACTTAGGAGACCTATATGTAACAATGTTGCTTTTGTGAGAGGATATGAGAAACTTTTCCTATTCAAGTCTTTTATTGCAGATAAATTACAAAAGTAAGGAATGTATAACTTACGATAATTTATTGCTGTGTATCTTAATCCATCTTCGATCCCTCTACGCGCCCTGTAAGTTTGTAAAGTTAATTCTGAAATTCCCTATGTATGTAGATTGATGATTGCTTAGTTAAACTGACAGATACTCGCAGAGCCGACTATTTTTGTTATTATATTATGTCTTTGTGGGAAATAAAATTTTCAGAATCACATTGTCTACAAAATGAAACTCAGAATGGAAAGATTATTGAAGTTAATTGTTCTTGGAAGCGATAACATATGGATTGCTTATTAATATGTCAAGAAAAGATTATTCAAGTTATTCCAGTTTTTTGTGTTTTATTTAATACATGCATGTTTATTTTCTCTCATGTGATAAAGCAAAATGCACACTCCGCTAGGCATTTTTATAATGTAGGAAAGTAATTTAAAATTATTTCGTTTACTTAAACTGTCCTAGGATATTTATGACCTTGCAAATCTTCAAGCAAAAACATCTTTCAACTTCATTTTTTAAAGCTTCCAACTGTGGAAAAATTTCTTCCAAACGACAATAATTCATTATTATATTCAGTAATGTTAAACGTAAGGAACTGTACATGCAATAATTGTTTTTTCATCTGAAACACAAATTTAAGAGCGTGTCATACCAAACAAGATCTCATTAATCCTGTGCAGAACAAAAAGGTCATTACTGAACTTTGTGTATAGAATTACTTCGGTTAATTATGATGTGGTATGAAACCTTGGCATTTTAATATTTCATTGTCCAAGGAACAAAAACATGTTTTTAATTTAAGAATTTATTTAGATGTACAGTAAACCCTCGTTAGCACGAACTCCCTTAACACGAATTTCGCGGACATTTACAATAATTGGATAACACGAATTTTAATAAAACACGAACCCCGATTATTTCGGTCCCTTGTAATCACGTTAATGAGGGTTTACTCTGTTTGAAATTGATTTTAAAGTTTTAGTTTCAATAATGCCAAACCACCATAATATAAAGCCCCTTTTGAATAATGTAATAGTCATTTATGAGTAAAATTTATTTTTGTGTGTATACTGGAATTAAAAATGTTTATAAATGAATTATCATTTATCCCTACAAAAAGACATGTTAATGATCTAAAATATTAACCCTCTGAAGTTTAAAAATCTTATGCCATTTAGAATGCGTATGAATATTAAACAAGAAATTTATGGAGTATGGAACGAGTAATAACAGGTTGTTATATTTTAAAGTATTCAAATACAATACACTCACCCTAACATTACTAAAGATAACATACATTTAGTGAATAACGATCAGCAAAATACTAAACCAAGTTAAAGAATCTAATGAGGCTTCTCCGAGAGAAAGCGTTTGCCTATATATCCGTGTCGTTGCACAGGGTACTATCTATTTAACTTTAGAATGCCCGAGCGCAGGGATTATCAAGAGGACCCTTGAGCCGATGTTCCCGTATATCATCATTTTTGATCAAACAGCAATATCCTCCTAACGAATCATCATCACGGATGTTGGTAAATACCCCGACAATATCCTGGGAGCCTCATCTACCCGGAGTTCTGAAGCGTGGTATAAATCACTTCACTGAAATATAGGAAAGCTATTATGATTATTTCAAAACAATGGATGTTTGTTGAAATGTTCTGTGAAACTCTTGCATTTCATTGCACGATACATACATGATACGTTGTTTCACGGCTGTGTCTCCAATAAACAAAATTTCAGATATGTCGAACTCGATAGAAAATGATATTGATAAATTTCGTATTGAAATGATCATGCTCCTTTCTTAGAAGTCAATAAAATAATTCAAACATTAGTGATCTACAAAAGCACGGGTCAACAGTGTGACAAGCTATCAATTTGGCGTATCTATCAGGCATTTAATGTAGAGCAATAACACCAAGGTTTGATGAAAATGTACGGAAATTTAATACAGTGTATTATTGTTTTCATAAATGTATTAAAAGTCATGAGACTTCGGTGTTCTACTGATTGGTGTTCGAAAGAAAACAATAGCTAAATACGACATGTTCTTCAAAATAACTTGTTCCAGTGTTAAGTTGGCAATTTCCTTTTTGAAGCCTTCACATCGTGAACGCCACCGCCACACCACAGCCACAAGGCTCGGTTCCCAATACGCAAGCATAGCTAGCAAAAGTGGAATGAATGCCATTGGTGGTCAGAAAAGCGAAGGACGTGGGTGGTAGAGTAAGTGGGTGGAACTTTTCCAAAATTGACCAGAAGCCTCCTAAATTTACCTTATTGACCTTACTTTACCCCTCTCTTATTAACTTTACTTTATTTAATTGCGTCATACTGCGGCGATTGTCGAGTGCCGAAGCAATGTTCAGGTTCTGAAGATCTTTATTCGACATCGAACTACACAGAACGTGCGCCGACGGTGAGCGGATTGAGAGGCTTCAGTGGTGTAAAGGTTAGCGAATCGGGTTCGTTGGTTAGTTGGTTGGTTAGTGATTCCGGGCGCGTCAGCAGCTTAGGTCATTAGTCACGTAAGTGTAGTGCATGTTTTCTCCCCGGGAGATGGCGGTTATCTTCCCCCGCTGGCGGCGAGATCCGGCGCCGATCTACCGTCGGCTAGCGACGTATCCCCCTAACCAGGACTCTCCCAACAGCGTGGCACCGCCCCAGCTGGGACAAACCCTAAGCTCCCGACCGGTCTATATGTGGTAGTGTAGTGCTTGTCAGTGAAAGAGTGTGTGTGTACGGGGGGAGAATAGGACAGGGAAGAGGAAGGAAAGATCGCGCGCGGTCCGTGGCCCGTTTGTTAGGGTACTGCTCCGGCATTCGCCTGGTGTTGATCGGAGAAACCACGGAAAACTACTGATCAGAACAACCGACCGCTAGAATTCTCCTCCATATAGCGACTGAATTCGACCTAGCTGAATAGCTCGTGTCGAAAATCCTGCCGCCGTCGGGACTCGAACCTAGGACCTCCCAATCAGAGGCGCTGCAGTGACATCATTTGATGCACTAAGCCACCGCTACCGGTGCGAATCAGGCTGTTAAACTCAAATTCACGAGTTCAAATCCAATCAAAAACGTGAATATTAGAGGAGGGGATTCATCGAAGTGGAATTCAAGAGAACTGTCCCATTTTGTAGATTTACTATGTGTGAAAGGTCCTAAACCCTAAAAGGTGCCTTAAGGCAAACTTTTAATCGCCTGTTGCGTTCCCCGAGTGGTACGTTCATTCGCTGCTAGATGGCGAAAGGAGCGTAGGGAAACTTATGTGTTCATGCGGAAGAGCAGTCATAATGGCCTAAACCTCGCCACATAAAGTGACAAGAAATATCGCACAGTGCAACCAGCATGTGTTATGTCCTTGTGCAAAGGAACGGGGTTACCGAGAGCAAGATTAATCCTCATGAGCGTCGACAAACGAGTGCCCATATTGAAGAGACAATAGCGGTGCCGCGCCATCTGGTTGGCGGCTGCAGGCAGGAGCTCGCCACAAACAGGGTGGGGGGATGTGACTTGCTAACATTCACGCTCTCTACCGGAATTTTCACGAACAGCAGTCGAGGTTCAGCTCCTCATTCGTTCTGCAAACGGAGCAACGGATGTGATGTACGCTACAGTTTGGCAAATGCATTACTAGGAACTGGCGCTTTCATTCCAGAGAAAAGTTTCCGAATCTTTCTACCCTTTTCACAGCTTCTCTCTCAGAGTCGTGACCACGAAGTTCAAATATCCTCTGAAAGAAACTGCTAAGACGTTTTAGAAAATTCTGAGTTTTATCAAAAAAATTAATAACATTCCGCATTATGCATAATAGGTTCAGGACATGTGAATTACAAAATTAGAATCAGAGCACACTGCAGCTCTTCACGCATATTTCCATATCTCGTTCCGTATTTTCCTTAGCTAGATAATATATCCTTGATAAAACAGGCTCATGTATGCGTTTCTACTACACGCAACACATCTTTTGTGCGAGGCAAATAATCTTTTTCTACTGGCATTGTATAATTCTGTCATTTGATGGCTGCAATCCGTTCCCTAATGATGCTCACTGCGAGACAGATTTCATTATGATACAGGCTCTTGACCAATCACAGAAGTGTACAAACTAAGTATTGGCACTTAATTAATCATTGAGAATCATTCTCGTATACGTTTCGTTTGACTATAAACATTAAATTGTCTATTGTTGTTGTTTTTTTTTTGTTTTTTTAAATTATGCTTTATTTAGAAGGTCGCATGAACTACTAGGTCATTAGCGACCACATTCAAAATACAGTATATACAGTGTACAACAGAGCATACAACAAAATTTAAAATTAAACCACAAATTTATAATTTGTCAATATAGGTAACTTTACATGAGGACAATTAACAATCATATTCAACAGCAACATAATATAAACAGAGAACTTCACCAAAAAACATGTTGGGCATTACTATACATTTTTTGATAATACAATATTTGACAATGTTGGTGTTCAACAGATTTTTAGTTTCTTACAGCTTATTGATAAAGTTAATTTCCTTTAAAAATTTAAAGACATTTTCAATGTGGTGTTTGTTGTTAAGGATTTCTGGGAGAGTGAGAGGTATTGCATATTTTTTGCGGATATCTTTGTAAGTGGGACAGAACAATAATATGTGTGGTATAGAGAGGGCAGATTGACATTGGTCACAATTTTTTTGTATTTCTTTTGTTAGTAAATGCTGATGGGTGAGTTTGGAATGGCCAATTCTTAAACGGGTGAGCACAGTTTGATATTTTCTCTTGTGAAGGTAAGGAAGGTGGTCATCGAAGATACTTTTCCTGATCTGATGTAGTAGGGTTGGTGATCTTGTCCATTCAGTATTCCAAACATCCTTGTTTCTTTGATGAAGTTCTTTTTTGATGTCATTGTGGGAAACTGCATGCTCTTCCAAAGGTGAATTAATAGAGTCTGCTTCAACTAATATATTACCGGCAATACCTCGGTGCGATGGTATCCAAATGAGAATTATTTCCTTATTGATGTGTAATAAGTCATAATATAAGTTAGCTATTTCATTTACTATAGGTTCCTGGTTTTCAGTATTACTTAAACTTACTAGCACACTTTTGGAATCTGTAAAAATAACAAATTTGTCTTCGGTTTGTTCTTGAATATATTTAAAGGCGAGAAGAATGGCGTATGCTTCACAATAAAAAATAGAGCAATAATCATTTAGCCTTGATTGTAATAGTGTCTCTTTAATTTGTACTGCGCAGCCAGCTCCGATCTCTTTACGGGAGCCATCGGTGAAGATGTGCGTATATCCAATGTATTTGTCATAGATTTCGTTGAAGTAGGCTTGGTAAATTAACGTATTAGTTACCTTTTTTGGAAGATCATTAAGGCTGATGTTGATATTTATTAGGGAAGGAATCCATGGAGGTATTTTTTTAACCGTGTTAGTTCGAACAGGAGGAAATGTGAAGTGAATTTCTTCAAGATACTGGTTCAGGAGATAATAAACTGGTTTCGGAGCATACTTTTTCTCTCTATACTTTTCGTAATATTTTCTGGAGAAAATATTCTTATAAACAGGGTTATTAGGAGTGGATGATATTTTACAGGCATATGAAAAGCATAGTTTTCTTCTTCTGATGTGAAGAGGTTCTTCATTGGATTCCGCAAGAATACTCGAAATTGGACTCGTTCGATATGCGCCAATGGCAAATCTTAACCCGGCTGAGTGGACTGGATTAAGACTATTTAATATTGTTGGCCTAGCTGACTGGTAAATAATTGCTCCATAGTCTATCTTAGAACGAATGAGAGCTTTGTATGTTGATAGTATAACATTTCTGTCGGCTCCCCACGATGCTGATGAAATGGCTTTTAATACATTTATTCTTCGAAGGCATTTAGCTTTCAAATTCTTAATATGTGGTATCCATGTTAGTTTACTATCAAATAATATTCCTAGAATTTTGATTAGGCTAGAACATTTAAGTTGTTGTGATTCTATTGTAAGTTTTAGCTGATCCGATAAGTTACCCCTTTTATTGAAGACTATACATTCAGATTTGGATTTAGAGATCTTGAAACCTGTCGTATTGAACCAATCTTGAAGTTCTTTTAAAGTAATTTGAAGAAGTTCTTGAGATGTTTTAATATTTTTTCAACTTAATGTTATAGTGATATCATCTGCAAACAAATATACTTTCACTGGTCGATGGATATGGTTCGTGATATCATTTATGGCAATCAAGAATAGTAGCACACTAAGCACAGATCCTTGAGGCACTCCGTTCTTTATTGTATATTTGTTCGGAAAAATATTCTTGAATTTAACTTGTAAAGATCTATTCTTCATGAACTGGGTTATGGAAGTTAGTATTTGGCCATCTATCCCCATTTCGTGGAGAATTTTGATGATTCGATCTCTCCAGATCATGTCGTAAGCTTTTTCCATATCCAAACTAACTGTCACAAGATGTTGGTTTGTTATAAAGGCATCACAAATGTCACTATGGATGTTTACTAGATGGTCTGTTGTAGAACGATTTCGTCTGAAACCACTTTGGAATGGTGAAATTTTGTTATGATGTTCGAGGTACCAATTAAGTCTTCCAGTAATTTGCAGAGAGTGGACGTTAAGGAAATAGGTCTGTAATTATTCGGGTTGGTTGGATCTTTGTTAGGATTTTTTTAGTTTATTTTTGGTAGCATCAACTACAAGGTCATTAGCGACCGCATCAAATTACATTATCTGAGTACACAGGTAACATTTATATCTCTAATAATAGTTACATTGCTTTAATACCTTATTTTTACGTTATTACAATATACGCCGTTCACAGAAGTTAACATGTTTTGACCTCAAATTTCTGTATTAATGCCAATAATTTGACAAAATTTGACCACTTGGTTTTGAAAGTCAGAGGAATATAAAATTGCCCCAATGTCCTGTCCCCGCAAAAGATTTGTTCGCTGTAAGGCGAACTTGGGACATGATACAATGATGTGGTCCAGGGTTAGGATACAGCTACAAAGATCACACGTTCGGGGGGGATTATTTTGCAATAAGTGAAGGTGAGTCAACTTTGAGTGTCCCGTCCGGATTCTTGTGATGATCACTTGCTCTCTTCGGCTTAGTTTTTTGTTGATTATCAATTTATTGTGTTTACTGCTTTGATATTCAGTTACTTTCTTATGGAGGTCACTTCTTTTAAGCGTTGTCCAGATGGAGGGCCATTTTTCTTCCATTATTTTTCCAGCATATTTCACTAGATCTTGGAGTGTATTCGAGATTGCCAGTACAGTTTTTGGGTTATCTGTTGTGCTTCCACTAACTACTCTGTCTGTTTCCCTCTGCTTTTCTGTTTCTTGATTCATATCCCAAATCAATATTACTTCTTTACCTGATTTGGTAATGTCATTATACAGTTCTTGGATTATAAGAATCATTTAATTACAAGTTACATTGTTGTTGATGCTATTTATTGCAGTGCGGGAATTTGAGTATAAACTGAATTTTGAATGGCTAATTTTTTTGATGAGTTTCATGGCGGTCAAGATGGCACATAATTCGGCAGTAAGATGGCTGGCATAGAAGCTAAGTTGATGTTTGATCAATACCTCTTTCGTTACCACTGTTGCCTCTGTTCCTTTGTGTATTTTTAATTGCTTTTGCGTAAACTGGATAAAACATGTCATAATAGTTTGTCGGGCCAGAGTTTATATCAGATGTTTTATTACCTTGATGAGTGCCTGACCCGTCGAGGTGGGTTGGTCCACGTCTTGACGGGGGGATACAGAGAGGGCTCTCAAGAATTTCTTTCCTTCACAAGTCGCTTTTCTTCTCCCCATTGTACATTCTCATTCTTCTATACCATCCTGTCTCTTTTCTTCTCCCTCTTCTATTTCACTGGCCCCCTCTGTATGCTGAACGCCCACCCATGTGTTTGCCGTGCATGGCGACCCGTGTCGGAGGGAATGTATGTCCTGGCGGTTGAGGGGCCTGTCTGTTTCCCAATTACTCTCCTCGTGCTCTTTTTTTTCTTGGCACCCAGGGATACGTGCTCTTACGTATTTTGGGGAACATTCCTTGTAGGTCTCGATACACTTGCTTTGGCTACGGACTCTTCTAGACGGGCGGTCGGGAGCTAACCCACTCCCGATCAACCGGCTTGGACTAGGTCTTGTACTGAACTCCAGGGTGAGCGGGGGGATCCACGGCGGTGCAGCGCTGTGGTAACCCCCCACTATATCCCCGTGGCAACCCTGGCACTCCGATGGAGTGTCCCCTTGTTGGGCTCCGTGGTGGGTGGGGACCACGGGGATGAATCTGATATCCTCTTAATGGATAAAAAACCTACCCCCCCTCGCCCTCTTCCATAAGGAAGAGGAGATTTGTTGGTGAAACAGTAAATCTTGAGAGTTTTTTCTGTAATGAGTCAGACAGACCTACTAAGCCCCGCTTTCTCGTCATGTCAAGTAAAAGAGAAAATGAAACTATGAAGAGTGTTAGCCCTATAAAACTTGCCAGGGAAATTGAAACGTTTGGTATATTTCAGTCGGTGGTCCGTCAGAGAAATGGCACAATTCTTTTCGAATGTCGCTCTGACGAACAGATCAGCAAGATCCTTGACCTCCAAGAAATAGCCGGCCTCCAGGTGCATGTGTCCGCCCACGCGACCTTAAACCTCTGCAAGGCTGTGGTAAACCACGAAGACTTTGCTACCGAATCGAAAGAAAATTTGAAAGCCTTCTTCGAGCCATATGGTGTGTCAGAGATCTATAGGATTCAGCGGAGAGTAAATGGTGTACTCACTCCTACCTCCACTCTAATACTGACTTTCGACCGTCCATCTCTACCAGAGAAGATATCGTGTAGCTTCTACAATCTCCGTGTCAGGCAGTATGTTCCAAACCCTCTGCGCTGTTTTAAATGCCAGAGGTTTGGCCATACGCAACCTCGCTGCATGAGCGCCGCAGTCTGCGTGCACTGTGGAAGGGAGGTTTGTAATGACTCAAACTGCTCCGCCGAGGCAAAGTGCGTTAACTGTTGTGGAAAACATCCATCTAATTCCAACCAGTGCCCCATTTTCTTAAGGGAAAGAGAGATCCAGAAGATCAGGGTCTCTGAGAAAGTTTCCTTCCCGGAGGCACGACGCCGTTACCAGACGCGAAACCCTGTGGACATGGCCCGAAGTTTCGCTGACACCGTGGGTCAACATAAGACAGTCAATTCGGAAACCCAAACGCCTAAAGCCTCCACTTTGTGCGATGCTGCCTGCCAGGTGTCCTTTGATGACATCGGCGGAGATGCAAATCCTAAATCTCTTGTCCAGCCTGAAACAAAATTGGAAACACAAACCAGAAATATTTCAACCAACACCCAAACACATCAAGAGAAGCTGAGGCTGACAGGCCCTATTGCTAGATCTAGGTCGCCTGTCTCAAGGGACCGTGGTGTCTCAATACATGCGACCCTCTCCAGCAGTAGTCAAGATGACTCTGCTGGGAATGAGGAACTCCGCATGAACAAAGCCATTACTTTCCAACAAAGAAGGAAAAAGAAGAAAAAGAAACCTGATACATAACCTACCCTTGAACCAAAAACTTAACTAGAAACTATGGCTCTCCTGTCATGGAACATAAATGGCTTTCGAACCCGTTTGGATGAATTGAAGTTAATAATGTCTATACATAGACCCGTGGTTATCTGCCTGCAGGAAACACATCTCCTTTCTGAGCACTCCCTCTCTCTACGCGGCTTTTGTTGCTACAGGCAAGACGTAGACGATGGCCTCCGCGCCCATGGCGGAGTCGCCACGTTTATCACAAACTCTTTGGTATCGAAAGAAATAGGCATACAAACCACTCTGCAGATATCACGCGTTCGTGTAAATTTTCGAACTATTTCTGTTACCATTTGCAACATTTATATCCCGCCTGGACAAGTCGTGTCACAAAAAGAACTGGAAGATGTGCTCTCTCAGGTGCCTACACCTTTTCTCATTGTGGGAGACTTCAACGCCCACAACCCTGCCTGGGGTGGCACAAGGTCGTGCACGAGAGGCAGGTTACTTGAAAATATAATAGATAACCAAAACTTAATTCTCCTAAATTCTGGCGAAAGCACACACTTCTCCGTAGCTTCTAACACATTCTCGTCCGTGGACCTAGCTCTCTGTAGTCCCTCCGTTTCTACAATCTTCGAGTGGACTGTCCTTGGCGACCTGCATGGCAGTGACCATTTTCCCATCCGGGTCAACCTCGATATTCCCGATCTGAACGTTGCTCGCCCTCCTCGGTGGCTAATCCACCGAGCTGAGTGGGAAACATTCAAGAAAGAATTACGAATATCGGAAAACTGCCCAAACGACATCGATGCTATGGTTGCCCATTTTAATAACGCCGTCCTTCATGCGGCCTCATTTGCCATCCCGAAGTCGTCGGGCCATGCACGACACCCCCCTGTGCCATGGTGGAACGATGATTGTGCCACCGCGGTCCGGGATCGGAAGAGGGCATTGGCAAAACTTAGTAGGTTCCCAACCATGGAAAACCTAATAAACTATAAAAGATCCCGAGCCAGAGCTAGATTAACGATACGGGAAAGTAAGGCTGCGTCCTGGAGAACCTACATCTCGTCACTCTCTTGCCGTTCATCCCCTAAACTTGTGTGGAGAAAGGTCCGACAGATCGGTGGAAGACTCCCTTCGCCGTCTATTTCAGGGCTTATGGTAAATGGAAATCTCCTAACCTCTCCACAAGAAATTGCTGAAGAAATGGCCTCTCATTACGAACAAATCTCCAGCTCCGTACACTATTCTTCTGGCTTTCAAAACACGAAAAGAAAAATGGAAAACTGTAAATTAGACTTCTCGAGTCGCGTGGAGGAAGATTACAATGCCTTTTCTCCATGGACGAACTCTCCTGTGCCCTCGCTTGTGCGAAAGATTCTGCTCCAGGACCAGACCAGATACATAACCAAATGTTGAAACACCTACCTGAAAACGCTCGTTCGTTTCTCCTCGGCATTTTCAACAAGATTTGGGCTGAACATGCTATACCAAGGATTTGACGTGAAGCCATCGTTCTCCCAATCCCTAAAGAAGGAAAGGACAGAACAACCCCCTCAAGTTACCGCCCAATCTCGCTCACAAGCTGTGTGTGCAAGCTTTTAGAGCGAATGGTAAATACACGTCTGGTCTGGCTTCTGGAACAAAAGCACCTATTTACACCTCTCCAATGTGGCTTCAGGAAGCACAGGTCGACCATGGACCACTTAGTCACCCTCGCTACGCAGATTTCCACTTCTTTCATGCTACGTCAGCACCTGGTAGCAATTTTCTTCGATATAGAGAAAGCGTATGACACCACCTGGAGGTACGGTATTCTTCGCACCTTGCATACTTGGGGCCTTAGGGGACGGCTCCCTTTGTTTCTAGTAGGTTTTCTTTCATCAAGATCTTTCCGCGTCCGCCTTGGCGACGTGTTATCCTCTAGTCACCAGTTAGAAAACGGTGTTCCCCAAGGATCAATTTTGAGCGTCACTCTGTTTGCCATTGCTATCAATAGTATTGCATCAGTTATCCGGGAGCCTGTGAAAGCATCATTGTTCGTTGACGATTTTGCAATTTTTTGCTCCTCCAAGAGCGTGCACGTTATTGAGAGGCAACTACAACTTGTGCTCAACAAACTGCAGGAATGGAGCGAAGAAACAGGATTCAAGTTCTCTACCACAAAAACCACTTGCATGCACTTTTGCAGAATCCGTCACCTCCATAATCACCCCGACCTTTTTCTTGGAGGACAGCAGCTTCCATTCGTTGAATCCGCAACCTTCCTTGGACTCACATTCGACAAGAGCCTTACCTGGCGAAAACACATCCGTAAACTACAGGGCCGATGTGTATCACCTATGAATCTCCTTCGCACTCTTACTGGTAGCTCTTGGGGCGCAGACCGGGTTTGTCTTCTGCGTCTGTACAGAACTCTCATCCGCCCTATCTTGGATTACGGATGCATAGTGTATGGGTCAGCGTCTCCATCAACCCTCCGGCCATTAAATACCATACACAATGCTGGCATAAGGATTAGTACAGGCGCCTACCGCACGAGTCGCATCGAATGCCTCTTGGCCGAGGCTGGAGAACCATCCCTGAGCCGAAGGCGGGATATTCTGATTGCCTCCTATGGCGCGAAATTATCCAATGTTGATACTCCTTCGCGTCAAGCAGTGCTCCATCCTACCCACCTGACTTCATATGCGCTTAGACCGTCATTACCCCATCCCCTGGGTGTCCGTCTCCGTACGCTCTTACAGAAGCTACATATAAAACTACCCAACCCTGTGAAACCCCCCCCGAAACCTTGTTTCCCCTTGGAAACTACACCGGCCGATAATAGATCTTAGACTGTCTAACCTTCCTAAATCCTTAACTCCCCCCAGTACATTCTTATCGGAATTTGAGGCGATAAAATCCACATATCCTGGCCATTTCTTTATTTACACCGATGGCTCCTCCCAAAACGGCAAAGTCGGATGTGCCTACTACTGCAGTAGATCCACGCAAGGCTTTCGACTAGACTCTTCGTGCAGCGTCTATACCGCAGAAAAGTATGCGCTCTTGGAGGCACTTAAATATTCTGGATCGATGTCACTAAAGAAAGTAGTGATCTGCAGTGATTCAAAAAGCTCTCTTGAATCCATCTCCTCCTTCTCGTCTTGTGACCCACTGACAATGACAATCCAACAGCAAATCCACCATCTCTTGGTCCGCCACTATATTTTAGTCTTTTCCTGGGTCCCTGGACACGTGGGAATAAGAGGAAATGAAATAACTGACCAGGCAGCAAAGTCTGCTTCGAAGAAAAGAGAATTAGACATCTTCACAGTCCCCACGGAAGACACTAAGCTGTTTATAAAACGCTCTATCCGCAGTGAATGGCAAACAGAGTGGCATAACTCAGATTATAAGCTCACGAGAATCAAGGATTCCATAAATCCTTGGTCTTCCTCATCTCGTGATGCTCGGCGAGAGGAGATCATTTTAACACGCCTCCGGATCGGTCACTGCCATTTCTCCCACGGTTATCTCCTCCACGGGGACCCACCCCCTATATGCGAATACTGCAAAATAGATCTTACCGTGGAGCATGTTCTCTTACACTGTCTTAAGATAAGAGAGAGCCGTCGAAGGCATGACCTTGCTAGCTCCCTTGCGGAGATTCTCAGTAATGACGAATCTTCTCTCTGCAAGCTTTTTGGCTTTTTGCGAGAGACTGGCTTGTACAGCCTTATCTGAGAGAAGATGATAATGCCAATTATTGGCTTTTAGCCCGAGATTTTAAACAAAAAAAACTATCTGGCAATTTTCTGCCAAACCTTATCCTAAGATACGTCCCTTCTCAGTTTTACTTTGCTTTCTATTAAAGATTTTAATTTTCTCTGTTAACTTGGAACTGCAATATTATGCACTGGTCTTAAAATAATTTGACACGGGCGCAAATGACCTTAGCCGTTGAAGCGCCCTTAAACTCAATCAATCAATCAATGAGTGCCTGAAGATAGGTCTACTGAAATATCCGGGATTATCCAAGGGGGAATTTTATAATTTCTCTTCTTTTCTACTTTTCTGTGATCAAAATTAAGTTCACTAAGTACTTTTCTAGCTCTTCCGTACAAAGGTATAAAACGCGAATGCTCTACATACTCTTGTTCTTTAGGATATATGTCTTGTACTATAATTGGATTCATGGATGTGGCTGCTTTTAGAGCATATTTGATTATTAGTTCCTCTCTGCGATGAGATAATGTGTATTCACTTGCTTCAATTAGTACGCTTCCGATGGGACTGGTATGAAAACATCCGGTGCATATCCTGAGACCTTGGTTATGGATTGTATCAAGTTTTTTGAGGTCAATTTTACCAGCAGATCTGTATATTATTGAACCATAGTCTATTTTGGATCTCACAAGCGCTTTGTATGTTAATAATAGCAATTGTCTATCAGCTCCCAATTGTTGTGTGCGAGGCATTTAAGTATGTTGATTCTCCTTTTACATTCATTAATAGTGTTCACTATGTGCAACTTCCAGGTCAGTTTAGTGTCGAAGTGCATTCCTAATATTTTGGTACTGGTGACAAATCTCAGGATCTGTTTACCAATTTTAAGCGTAGGTAAGTTATGGATGTTCTTTTTTGAGAATAATATACACTCCGTTTTCTGAGGTGAAAATTTAAATCCAGATTTGAGTGACCATTCATAAATACAATTTAGTGCAGTTTGCATAATTTCTTGACTTGAGTTAATGTTTCTTCCTTTGCAAAGCATAGTAATATCATCGGCGTATTTCCTAATTATGGTTGGTAGTTTGATATTTTCGTCCGCATCATTTATTGCTAGTAGGAAAAGTGTAACACTTAGGATGGATCCTTGAGGTACACCGTTCTCTATTTTTTCTTTGCAGATAATGTTCCATTTACTCTCACTTGCATGACTCGATCTTCCGAAAAATGTTTAATAAACTGATACATGTTATCTCGAACCCCAATTTCGCTCAGCTTATGTAGGACTCGATGCATCCAAACCATATCGTATGCCTTTTCGATGTCCAGGTTGACAGCTAAGACATGTTGTTCGTTGGCAAACGCTTCTTGAATGTAGGTATCTATGCTTACCAGGTGGGAGATCGTTGAGTGTCCTGGTCGAAATCCAAACTGATTACTGGATATAATCTTCTGGTAATCAAGATACCATCTTAGCCGACGATTAATAATTTTTTCCAAAATCTTGCACATGTTGCAGGTCAATGATATGGGCCTGTAATTACCAGTTAATGTTGGGTCTTTTCCGGGCTTAGGAATGGGGATCACAGTAGTCGTTTTCCACACTTTTGGGAATGTCTTTTGCATCCATATATAGTTGTATATTTTTAATAGAATATCTTTCCCTTCCTGAGGTAGATTTTTAAGCAAGATATTGGGTATATTGTCCGGTCCGGGAGAAGAATTTTTGGAGGCTTCTAGTGTTGTGACAAGTTCTTTAATTGAAATAGGTAAGTTACGGTGCTCTTGAATGTGACATACTTCTGTGTTCACCATCGGCTGTTCTCTTTCTTGTTCATTTTTGTAAGATTGCAATGCTTGTGAGTAATTTTGAGAGCTAGAATTGCTGGCAAATTTGTTGGCCAGCTCATTTGTTAAATCATCGGGTTCATTAATAACTCGGCCATTTTCGGTCAGAAGAAAATGAATTTGATTAAATCTTTTATTACCTTGTATGAAACTAATTTTTTTCCAAGAGTCCTTGATGTTATTATTCACATTGATAGAGGATACAAAACTTATCCAGGAGTTGGATTTGCTGTCTTTAATTGTTCTTCTTGTAACAGCTCTTAATTTTTTATATTCGATTTTATTTTCCTTTGTTGGATGTCTTTTGTACCGATTGAACGCATGTTTGGACTGTTTAAGAGCATTTTTACATTTTTCGTTCCACCATGGTACCACGTTTCTTCTTTTCGTGGGTTTGATAATTTCTAGGGAGTCATTAGCTGCTGTTGTTATGGCATCAGTAAACGATTTGATTATGATGTTAGTGTCGTGTTCTTGAAACATATCTATTTGAGATATTTTCATTTTAATTTGTTCCTGGTATTTATTCCAGTTGGCTTTGGAGTATATCCACTTGATACTCTCTTGCAGAGGATTCGAAATACATGAAGAATCACTGATAGTCGTAAAAATAGGTAAGTGGTCACTGTCATGAGGCTCATCCAGTGCAAACAAATTGCATTTAGAGGCCAGGTTGTTGGAACTGAGTGTGAGGTCAATTGCACTAAGCTGTCCATTACTTATATTGAAGTGTGTGGGTTGCCCGTTATTTAGTACTACCAAATCAGATTCTTCTATGATAGCTTGCATATTGATGCCTCTTGTGTCAGTTTTATACGATCCCCAGAGGGTATTGTGGCTATTGACATCACCTAATAGAATAAACGGCTTAGGTAATTGTTTTATGATATCCTTCACTTCATTATTTTCAAACTGATAGCTGTTGGGTATATATGTTGCATATACATAAAGAAAAGGGAACTTGTATTTGAATTGCAATTGCCTCGATGTCGGAGCTGATATAGATATGGTTTGCTTTTATATAATTTTTGGTAAAAATAGCAACACCCCCACTTGCAATAGAAGAAGTTGATCGATTTCTATTGTAGCACTTGAATCCTTTTAATTTACCTGTTTTATTTCCTTTGAAGTTGGTTTCCTGCACACAGACAATTTCAGGTTTATATTTCTCACACAAAATTTGCATTCTTTCATATCGAGGGTAAAAACCATTAGTATTCCATTGTAGAATATCCATCAGATGTATTTCTATTTATTTAATTTAAGCAGAAGCAGAAGTATCACTTCCTGAGTCTTCATTAAGTGGGTTACTGATTTTTAATTTGTTTATAATTCTGGTGAATCTGTTTTTAATGGATCTTTCTGTTAGGAGAGGATATGTATTAGTCATCATCTGGATAATAGACTGAGTGTCACAGGGATAGTCTTTAGCTATTATAATAGGGTTTTTAGCTCCAAAGGAGTTTTCAAGGAAATTTTTAAATTGTATGTAATTGAGTGGAAATTGATCAGGTTGTTCTTCAATAATCTTCTGGATAGGCTTAATTAGTTCACCGATAGTTTTGCTTTGATTGTCATCTTGTGTTATTGTGTTTTCACTTTTATCATTTTTAATTTTTTTCTTTTTCTTGATTGGTTGTTTCGGGATGTCATTATTAGTAGTTTTGGGATAGCAGTTATCAGCATCAGCTTGAGAGGAAGATTCAGATGTTAAAGTTCTTTTACTAATAAATGGTAAGCTACTGTTATTAACCATACTATGCTCTTCTAACTGGTTCAGGGTGTGTTGTGGCACTTCTTGTGTTATCATTGCCTCCAGTTCTTGACTTTGTTTTGGGATGTCATTATTAGTAGTTTTGGATGTGGAGTTATCATCATCAGCTTGGGAGGAAGATTCATAAGTTAAAGTTCTTGTATTGATAGTTGGTAGTTTACTGTTATTAACCATATCATGCTCTTCAATTTGCTTCAAGGTGTGTTGTGGCACATCTTGTGTTATAATTGATTCCTGTTCTTGACTTTCATTTGGTTCTTGGTTAGCATAGTGAGCATTTAAGGTGGAGGTCTTGGTAGGGCATTGATTGGCAAGATGACCAGCTTGTCTACAATTGAAGCATGCCATGGTGTCATTTGTAAAGTAAATCCTATATGTTGTATTGTCAAAAAATATGGTCATTGAATCTGGAACCTTGCTAATGTCCTCTGGGTAAATAAAAACCTGTCTCCTAAAACTCATAATGTGTGAGAAATTTTGGAGTGATTTAGTATGTTTCTCTTGTTAAGCTCTCTTTGAATTACATCACGAGATATGATAGGACAGACATTTGATATGATAATTCTTTTTTGTTTACTTATTAGGGGCCTGATTGTTAACAAGTGGTCTTGGATATTAATAGTACTATGATTAACGGTAATATGGTCGGCGATTTCCTTACTGCTTAAAAACACACAAACTCTGTTGTTATAAATCCTCGATATAAACATAATATTCATAGAATCAACAATTGTGGCTAGCTTATTTAGATAGTCTTTTATGGTAAGTCCTCCTTTTGATTCTATTACAATAGCTTGATCCTTGTTGGGGAATACATCACTTGTGGCTGCGCTTGCATATGACTTCTTACCTTCGGAGTTGTTCATCCTGTTGGTAGATTGTTTGGTTATGTTGCTCTCAACATTGGACATAATAGGACCAGCCAGCTGCAAACGCAGCCGACTTGAATGTATTTCTGTACTTTGTTCAGTAGTTATTCCGTATAGTTATAACACTTTATACTTTAGACAACTACACTCGTATCACAGACTTCCGAGCGGACACGCAACTAGAACAATGTTGACACTACGGAATCCCACTGAAGACTGAGTTTGTTAGGTTTAAGAATCGGGATAACTATAGATTCTCTCCATTTGTCAGGAAATTCGCCAGTGGTTATTATTTCATTGAAGAGTCGAGTTAGATATTCAATAGCATTTGTCGGCAGTTCTTTCAGAAAAACATTGTATATTCCATCTGGTCCTGGGCTTGAATTTCTAGTACGAGATAGCACAATCTCAACTTCTTGTACTTGTATGGGATAATTTAATGTAGGGTTACTTGACGAATTTTGTTGAATAATTCTATCCATTGTTATATTCGAATTAGATTTGTATATTTGAAATTCATAGTTAAAGTTACTGTCGCTTGAGTTCTTAGCAAATGTAGAAGCTAGAATGTTCGCAATTTCTTCCTTAGAAGAGGTAGTTCTGTCGTTATGTACCATACATTTAGGGTGAAAGTTCTGCTTGTAGCAACCATTGATACCTTTGATTTTTTTTCAATTGTTTGCTGGGTTAGAGAAGCAATTTATTGATGAGATACAATCAATCCAACACTGCCTTTTATTTTCTCTATATATTCATCTTGCTTTTGCTCGTGTTCTTTTATCATCAATTTGATTTTCTATGGTTGGATGCCTCTTGTATTTGTTGATTGAGTGTCTGTATAATTTATGGGTATTTTTGCAGTCTTCATTTCACCAAGGTAGGTTTTTCCTTATTGGTTTTCCTGAAGATTTTGGGATTGTTTCATCAGCTGTTTTTAGGATGAGATCAGTCAGTTTCTCAATTTTTTTATTGAGGGAGATTGAGGAATTCTCTTCTAACATATTAATTTCATTTATTTTTGTTGATAATATGTCTTTGTATCTGTCAAAGTTAGCGTTTTGGAATTTCCATCGAGGATGATAGTTAGTGCAAGCAGACACTGAGGTATTATTAAAGTAAGATATAAGAATGGGAAAATGGTCACTTCCATGTAAGTCTTCTGTAGTACTCCAGTCCCATTTAGAAGCAATAAAAGATGAACATATTGTTAGATCAATTGCACTGAACCTTTTGTGTGTATTATTAAGGTGAGTGTATTGATTTTTGTTAAGTATCAATATATTTGGGTCTTCTAATACTTTTTTAATAATCTTGCCTCTACTGTCATCTTTATACGATCCCCACATTAGGCTGTGACTATTAAAATCACCTACCATAATAAAAGTTTTAGGTAGCTGAACTATGATTTTTAATATTTCATTTTCTGTAAAATTATAACTATTAGGGAGGTAGATATTACAGATACTCAAATATTTTCTTCCCATGTTGATTTTGACTGCTGTACATTCAATATTGGTGTTTATATAAATTTCATCTGCTTGAATAAGTGATTTTATATATATAGCTATGCCTCCACTGGATATTCTTGGATTATTTCTATTCTTTAAGTATACAGAATAATTTTTTAATTGTGGTATCACCCTTTCTGAATTATTAGTTTCCTGCAAGCATATTACATCTGGATTATATTTGTTAATCAGAATAAACAGATTTTCTCTTTGAGGCCTAAATCCATTGATATTCCATTGTAATATGCTTTCAACCATTGCTAGTTAATATTTAATTTAATAGGATGAAATACTTTAACTTGTATCACTAGAGTACTCTGATTCATTGCTTTTAATGTGTTTATTTAATTTCTTTTTTAGATTTGTAAATCTTCTCTTCATACTTTTATCCTTTAATTTTGGATATGTTCTTTCTAACATTTCAATCAATTGAGTTAAACCAGGGGTAAATTCTAGAGCTATTTCAATTACCTCAGTGCTGTTTTTAGTTTTTTCAAGAAAACACATCATTTGAATAAAATTCAAGGGATATTTGTTGTTTGGGACCAATAATATTTCCTTGAGAGGGGCCAGTTGAGTGTTCAATTTTTCAGATGTTGTTGTTGTTGTTTTTGTGGGTGCAATATTTATAGTATGAGAAGGAGGCTGTAGAAAAAGAGAACAAAAAGTTCCACTTCCCAATCCTAATATTCATCTGCATTCCCACGCGTCGTAAATCGAGCCAATAGCAATCCGTAGTCAAGCGCGCAACAATTACGTAGGCGTATTCTGATTGGCGCGGTAAGCTAAACGTGTCCCACCGCGTAACTGAGTGCAACTGCTTCTCCTGTACCTCCAATTCTTTCGATTCCTCCGATTCCTCCAATTCCGGTGCCAGCTCTTCTAATAACACGCGCCGGCAGCTAAATGAAAGTGGCTGTCTCTCCAGGCTTTCGTGCAAAACAACTTCCTCGAAAACGTAAAAATTGATTGGGAAATTTCCTTTGGCATGCTGCCCAGAGACAAATTAGGTGCTGCGACGTTTCTCCTCAAGCACTGAGGGGTAAATATTTTCAATGCTATCGAAACATGCCATTTTCAAAGTACATCGGCGTATCAGTTATTGGTAAACATCAAGTAATTCTCAGATGGCTGCTGCCAATCCCATACGGAGAAACTGAAGTTTCCATGCAATCCAAGTGGTCTTTGTATGAATCGTCCTTTGAAATCCTACTCGAGGGAAAATAAATATACTCTTTTTATCTCAATAATTAAGCTTTCGCGCAGCTATATAGGAAGAAAATTGTTGCATAAAATATTGCTCGTTCCAGTGACAAAACAGCAAAATATTGGAGCGAATTTCCCGTATATCAACTTTCTGGATATAAAAGATTTCGAAAGTAATATTAGAGAACTTCTATAATAAGAAAAAGTGAAGTAATCAAATAAAGTAAAGAAATACTTTGTCATCATGAAAGCGAGTCGCGAATGTGGATGGTGTTATTTAAGGGATAGGAAATTTCAAGTCTAAAAAAGAGAAAACCAAGGAACCGAGAAAATGCAAAGAAACTCTTAATAGTTTTGCTGTAGCAGTGTGTCTGTGAAAATTGTAGAATAATTTAAATCAGCAACATCTACAAGTCAATGATCTCCGCTGTTTTATGGAACAAATGATCGCTTGAGAGAGCCCACAATACCTAATGCAGACAGAAAGGATAGGCAGAGTTCGCAGAGTTGCAGTACTTTCCATTGAGTACATTCCAATTTTCATAATAACCTTTTAGAATGGTTTATGAAGTTCAAGCGTCACAGTAATAGGTACTGGTGGTACTACAACAGTATATTTCTCGCATTATTTTTAATTTGCGAAAATGAAACCCGCGTCATTTATTAACCATCCCTTCTTCTATCCGCGGAAAAAGATTGAAGAAATAATTTGGATCGTTTTTTTTTTTAGAAAATAATTGATTTTAATTGGATAAATTTCAGACACAAATTACGCAAATTCAACTATTTTTTCCAAAAAACTGTACAGTACATTTTTTACAGAGCCCATTTTCTACAATAGACTTTCTCCAAAGCAAAGATTTCAATCTTTAATATTGTAGTTTTGAATGTTATCTTTTTGCAATTTTCGAAAAGAAACAGACTTCGCCGAAAATGGAACTAGCGCCGTATTTTTACTGTCCCAATTCAAACTCAAAATCAATCTCTAATTCTAATTGTAATTATATTTGTAAATATTCGTAATAGTTTTGTGATTGTCGTATATCTAGTTGTAATAATGTCTGCCACCGAGCATTAGCTCAAAGCGAACTTTAATAAATCTATCTATGTGAAGAGAAAAGTTAACGAAAAAAATTTGGTGCGGTTTGTGAGAAAAAATTAAAATTGTCAATATTTCGCGCAAAATTACAAGAAAATTACTCACATTTTGGAAAAATTGAATATAATCTTATTTCACGATCTGGCTTTAAAGAACTGATTTCGTTAAGGAAAAAATATTAGACCCTCAAAAAATTGCACTTTTGCAAATTTCCAAATATCAGGAATTTTTACGAATATGAGATCTGCACCATTCTCTTTAGCGTCCTTTACGCTGTACGAGGACAAAGTGTTATAAAATAGTTGGTGCTGCATTTGGGAAAAGTTTGAAAATGTATTTGAAGCTTCATGAAAAAGTATCTTAAAAAATTAAAGTATCCGTTTGAAACTCTCTAACTCTCCAGTTCGTTGAACTCGATTAGGGAATAACAATTTTTGATAAAATTGGCTGAACTCTTTAGGTGCTAGCGTTGACCAGAGATGGACGGACGGACGTCTAACCGTCACATTAAAGAACGTTTTGCCGACAGTTAATTTATCGGTATCAAGGACCCCAATGGATTCTGACTACACGACATGTAAGAGGTAGTAATTTTCTATATAGGAACAGGATTTATCATTTTCCTTACCGGGCCCCTGCAATATGAGGTTTTCTGCTCCAATTCGCAGTTATGCGGAACACGCTTACATAAGTTTCTCTTCTTAAAAAGCAAGTGTGAGAAGGTAAAAATATATGGTGAAAGAGAAATCAAAGTTATTGTTAATGCAGATACGTCCCGATTCGAACGGAACCGTCTCGTTCATGTAGTCCCTTGCGTTGTCTCCTAGCAGAAATAACTCATTTTTAGAAAGGGATCAACTCGTGTAACAATGTTAAAAATTGGGCGCGAAAAAAGTTACGATAGCAGATTATTCACTTACTAAATAACCTCAATAACCCGGATTAACTGGTGCTGGAGCCGTTTTGAGTTAACGAAAATCCGGATTAACCAGAGAATGAGGGAAAACTATATAAAACCTACTGTAGGGTCTACTTGTATGTACCCTCTCCCTCAGAAAAAATGTCGTTCAAAATTCTATCTTCCACACCGCGCCCACAAACTTGGACACCCCACGGCCTGGGGGAGGGCAGGGGGAGGGACGCGTTGACCAATCGCTAGCAGGTAGAACCACAGTTGTCTGTGATTGGTGCAACATCCCAAGGGGCAGAAAGAACGCTGTCTCAGGGGGAGGGGGCTAGTTCGTTTACGTACGAGACGGAAATATCGTCATATTTCCCTGCCGAAGGAGATAGTTTGCCTGCGCGTACGCCACGACGAAAAAATATTTCTAAGCGGGGTTTTCCGTCCAGAATGATTGTCTATAGACCAGTAAATATTTATCATTTTAGCAACAATTATTCTAACTTTTAGTAATCGATTTGTAACTCCTGTCAAACTTCTATTTTGAGATATTCATTTCAGGCACAATTTGCGGAGCCTTCCCGGCCGTTCTAACGCATATTTCGAATTTGTTTATAAAATTATAAATTGTTGCAAAATTGTTAATTCGCTGTTTTTGGTTCTGGGACATCGGGAGACTCTCCCCACTTTAGATTTGCAAAATTTGGAAATTGTTTATAAATTTGCAATTGCTGCAAATTTTTTTATTGTCTAATCTGAATGGCGTTGAAATGTGATGCAAAATTCCGGAATCCGTTCGGTGCTATTATATCTCGTTCTCGAGATATATGTAATTGTTTATAAGAAATTAACATCTTAGTAGACCCCATTTGTTTGCGCTTAATTCATTCGCGCTAGCAGAATAGCGTGGGATGGCCATACTGAAAAAACAGTTCTCCAATGCCGCGCTTTTGCTGCCTACATACGCTTAAAATGCACTTGCTTGTAAACAAATTCTGTGCCGAATTTAATTATGCTAAATTCGTATTTTTACGGCGAGTATGAGCATAACTTTTATTTGGTTTTTATATTCTCTTTTAAGTCCTACAATTTGCAAGTCGATATATTTATCAAATAGGAAAGAAATTGATTATAAAAAATATTTTTCAAGGTGCATTACGCCCAAACAATTGTTTCTGTTTTTCTATCAAAGGGATGTTGAGCAACCGAATAACTGAATTATTAATTTTTTTTAAGTCCCCTGTTAACACCGAGAGTCAGAAACTATTTGTTCCTCTTGTTTAACCATTACCATTAAAAAATAGGGAAACATATTGCTTAGCTGTTTGCTATAAACTGCACTGGATTGGATGAAGGTAGTGTTAAGGTTTGCAAATACAGAAATATTCAATTTTGTGTTTTGAAAGATCACATGAGTAGAATCACACATGACAATATTTACACAAGTATAGAAATTTCTAAATAAACGTATATAAACTCTAAGTTAATATTTTCAATTCAATTTATCATTCCTTTCTAAAACTGTTAATTTGATGATTTCATTGTATAATATTCAACTCAGAGCTTTATGTGCTAAATCTACGCATTGTTAATACATATTTTTAAACAACATTAATATATTTAATATACATTTAAAAGGTTTTTTAGATTGGCGAACGTTTCAATGAAATTTCATGAATTCCTAAATGCTTGAAAATAAATACTTGTAAAATTAAATAATTGTAGCGTGTAAAAATATAACAAACTCACGTATTTGGTAAAACGAGTTGATATTACCAAAAGAAAGCAAAACAGATGTTATAACAATTTAAAGAGATTTAGCGTTTGTTTACAGTTTAGTAAATATCAATGCACTAGCATTTCCCAGTGAAAATACATAGAACGAACTTGGTGGTCAAGTGATATGACCTTCCCAACACAGACTACATTTCAGTATCGTCAGAGTTCGAAGGTGGTTTGTTGGCCGCCATTCTACGAAGCTATCAAAACCTTGAATTTTGCACGACCATCTGCACAGGGGAAACGTAGCGGTTTATTAAACGGAAACGGGTCATTCGAGGTATCTAATGTGCACTCTTTGAAAACGTTTAACCATTATAAACTATCCCTAAGAAAAATATCAAATAAACAATGTTAGAGGTCACCAGCCTTTACTACTTGAATGTTTTCAACATCCCCAAAACCAACAGAAAACCCATGTTTTTACGGGTTATTATAAAACCAATTCAATAAATAGAAGCATTTATTCACGTTATTATTTTTAAAACACTCAAATATCTACGATGTTATTTGATTCATGTCTTCATCGAAGATCTGAGATTAAAAAACTGATAAGCAGAGAAAATTAAAGTAATTTTGAGTGATTGATGAAGTTGAATGATCAAATGAAAAACAATGTTTCTTGCGTCATATAATGCTATCGTGTTTAACAGACACGTAATTACATGTGATACCTATATTTAATCATCCAAACTAATGACAATTTTTAAAATTAAAATCATCAATAAAACGTTGATTCATCAGCAAGGATTATATTATTAAATACTTTTTTGAGATTCATGTGCTCCTGTGTGAATAACGTATGATTCGTGATAACGTGATTCGTATGATCCAGTTTCTCAGAATAATACAAAACCTGCTAGACACATACACTAAACATAATAGTTGTCAAATAGTTATTTACGACATGAGTATCATAAGATATCTTATTACAATACGAAATTGGAGAATTATCAAACAAGACTCTTTAGCCGAAATTGTTAACCAATTGAATATTGTAATATAATGTTACCATTTGAATATCATAGAAAGTAAGACGCAATTTGTCAAAATTCATGTGAACTATAATTTTTCTTTAAATTTTACTCCTTATCCTGCGAAAGATGTGTGACAGTACTTATGTTAACAGTTCTACTGCCATGGGTTTAATTAATTAGTTTTCAGTACGCAAATTATTGTTTTTGGTTTTAAAGAAGCATTGGATATACAGAGTATCGGGGAAGGAAACGTCGAAAGTTTGAAAAAAGCTGTTTAAACAATTTTAATCATACTTTGTCTAATAAACTACATAGATATTTTGAATGGCTGAGCTGCAATAAACACGCAAATTTTGGTTTCAAAATATGATTTCTACGCAAAACTTTGCATTCTAGAATCATGTAAACAGAACAGAAACATGTAACATGTTTATTATTAACAATATAAATTAATATATTAGTTCAGAAAAAAATTAACGAGAAATAAAAAAGCAGTCGAACTGTGAAAATTGGGTGCTTTTTTATTTCTAGGTTAATTTTTCTTTCTGATCAAATGTATTCATTTATTTTGTTAATCATAAACAATTTAGATATTAATGAAGTGTTTATATGCTTCTACAACGCAAATAGTTGCCTAGAAAACATATATCCAAACCAACTTTTGAATGTTTATTGCGGCTTAGCCATTTGGAATATCCGTGTAGTTTATTAGACAAAATAAGCTTAAAATTGTCTTAACAGCTATTTTTCGAAGATTCGACATTTCTTCCCCGAATATCCTGTATATAAAAGGCTTGATTTCTGTTGGTACGCGACGGAACGGCGTTCCGGTTCTTTGGAAATAATTATGAAATTATATTATATATAAATAGCTATTGCTATTATATTAATAATTAATTTGAGGCGCGTTTCGGGGCCTAAGATTTTAAAAATAAAGGATATATGTATCATAATAACTCTTATGACGACACTGTTCTCAGTTACGTCAAAGTTTTAATTTAGAGAATCAAAGTCTAAGTTTACTCACCTAAATAAAGTTTATCTTACTATACATACTATTTAGAAAGTGTTTTATGTTCAAAACAAGTGTTGCCTCAACAGCATATATATTTTTACGTATTATTCGTAATTGCTATGCAATATTCAATACGGACTATGTGAACCTGCAAAAAAGAAACAAAAAAAAGACCTACTGCAGCAGAAAATATTTTCTACCCGTCGGGATTCGAACTCGGGTCTTTAAAGTTAACTCATTTGACACGGTTCCCCCTCACCACCAGGTACACGACAAGACTACCTCCTTTCCGATGCGAAAAGAAAGTGAAGCATTTGCAGTTTTAAAAAAAACAGGGTGTTCAATTTATCTTAATACAAGATCTATTTTTAAAAAGAGATTTCATTAAACAAAAATCTCTAGCGTTCATATTGTTTTTCGACAATGTTATAAAGATCAGTCGGGGCTAATATTATACAGTAGAAAATTGGGGTTAATGTATTACACTTTCAGAGTTGTTATTTATTTATGTCTAAAAATAACAAGAAAATGACAAATGGTAGGAAGTATATTCTATTATAATGACCATATAGCAAACACTCAGAATGTAACAATATTTGGGAGGAAAAAAATCAAAACTAAAATGCCTAATTTTTCCAGTCAAAAACTTTACCACCGTGATATAAATCTTTTGATGTTACTTCGTTATTTTTTATGACACGATATTTTTGAAAATAGGTTATCATTAAGAAAGAATTATTATTCTTTTCTGCGTTAAAATAATGCAATAATATTAATCGTGACATGATATATACAGCCTCAAATTTGTGGGGCTAATATGATACAACTTAAGAGGCTAATGTAATACGGGTGTCGGGGCTATTTTGATACACTAAAAATTAACACGCAGACAACTGGAAGGGATTTTTTTATGTTTAATATTACATCAAAGGCGCTAAAATTCCGATTTGATGTTGATAAACTATCCAAGTGTTTATCTGAGAAAGAAAGACCAGGCGACAATTCATATAGATTTCCTCGTTCTCCTCCCTACCCAGTACATGGTGATTCACTTATGATTATCAATTGGCGGAAGCTTCTGCTGTTTCAGTGCAGTTACTGATTTTTCACTGGAATCACAAGGAACCAGGCCTACAATAGGAGTTAACAACATCCCTTCAACTCCAGATATCAACTGTTCTCATCCAGTACTTTTGAGATAATACTGTTGGAAAAAAATTTAAAAAAAACAGTAGCCCTCCAAAGAATAAGGAAGCGGTTAGACCCAATAGCAGCAATCATTACTAGTGAAGAGTGGATCATTACTAGGAAAGAGTGGAGTGTTTAATTTACATTAATTTAATATCTCTTTTTAATCAGAGATTTCATGAAACAAAAATCTCTAGCGTTAATATTTGTTTTCGACAATGTTAATAGGTATTTGTTTGCAATTTTCGAAAATTCAGATCGTTCGCCCAAAATTGAACGTAAATCTCTTTTTAAGATTTACTGATTATTTCACCTTTGGAATTGATTGAAAATTTTCGTTGAATAGAAACAATGAAAAACAATTTTTTCCTCCTTTCTGGTAATTATGTGGTAAGAAGAAAAAGTATTGTAATCATGCGCCGGGAGACGGGGATTTTTCGACAAAAACCTCTAAATTCCGATCACTGGTCACGACAAATGTAGATAATTTTTATTCTTGTATATAGTGCATTACGTCAATACGTTTGTAGACAGAATTCATGTTTTGTGGGTCCTTGTTACTAAAAAATCTATTTACGACAAAACGTCTGTTTGTCCGTCTGTGGTTAACACAAGCATCTAAACGCCGCACGTTCTTTTTTAGTCTAATCTGTGATACATGACAGTTTAAAATCATCTTTGTGAGAGACAAAAGTTATAAGAGTTTCTGTGGTATAGCAGGTAAGCGCACTGTTCGAGAAGCTTAGGCACGTATGATCGAATCTCATCCACGGCGAATAATTTTTGCGGGTAGAAACAATTTTGCGGTTAATTGTATAGTTATAATCATTCGTATCCATTATAAATATCACATAAAGCATGTGTTTTGAGGCGCCACTACTTATTTTAGTGTGTTAATGTCTTTAAGAATCACGTATAAATTTGCCCCTATTGCGATTCTGGCTTCAGAACGTCTTCATGTGCGCCCGTGTTGAGCTCTAGCGTTATCGCAACTTTCATCTGTGACGTAATTCAACCTTGGCCATAGTCGCCGAAAGATAAGACCGGGAACGACTTCCACAGAGGGTTCTAAAGACCACGGCTTTTGGTTGAAAATATTTCTAAGTAAAATGAACTATGTAATTGCGTGGGTTGTAATCGTTTGAATTCTTGTTGCAAATTTGATACCTTTGACACATGTAGAACATTCCTCTAATAAAAAATCTAAGTGCAATGAATATCACGTAACTATTATTTTCGTAATAAGTGTGCTTGGACAGCGTGTTGAGAAATATCTGTGATAGCACAGTGCGGTCGAGCCAGACCTACGGACCACAGGGATCCGAGTTCAAATCCCAGTAACGCTGGAATATTTTTACCTCCACGTGTAAAGACTGTTACGTAATGCTGTAGGAGGAAGTGTCGAAATTTTCACAGAAAACACGTTTTGTAAGTAGCTAGTTCGAAAAAAGTGGATTGTTGGTATTGTTCTTTTATTTTCTATACACAAGGCTGTCAAAACGCTTATTTTTTTAACCCGAAAAAGTGATTTTCCAAAAAACCTCTTTGTGAATCCGTCTTCGTGTGAGTAATTCTAGAGCCTAAAGTAAACACGATTTTCACCAAAATGGATATTCCTTGAACGATCTGGCTAATATACGAATCTCCGAATTTGAAACGAATCTTTTAATTTTGAAGGTACTTTACACCAAACCCCATCATATTTACATAATTTTCTCAAAAAGAGCTCCAATTTTTCTGTAAATCTCTTCCTCGAAGCACAAGATGTTTAAAGGTGGCGTACGTTCAATTTTGGGCGAACGATCTGAATTTTCGAAAATTGCAAACAAATACCTATTAACATTGTCGAAAACCAATATTAACGCTAGAGATTTTTGTTTCATGAAATCTCTTTTTAAAAATAGATATTAAATTAATGTAAATAAAACACTCCACTCTTTCCTAGTAATGATCCACTCTTCACTAGTAATGATTGCTGCTATTGGTCTAACCGCTTCCTTATTCTTTGGAGGGCTACTGTTTTTTAAAATTTTTTTCCAACAGTATTATCTCAAAAATACTGGATGAGAACAGTTGATATCTGGAGTTGAAGGGATGGTGTTAGCTCCTATTGTAGGCCTGGTTCCTTGTGATTCCAGTGAAAAATCAGTAACTGCACTGAAACAGCAGAAGCTTCCGCCAATTGATAATCATAAGTGAATCACCATGTACTGGGTAGGGAGGAGAACGAGGAAATCTATATGAATTGTCGCCTGCTCTTTCTTTCTCAGATAAACACTTGGATAGTTTATCAACATCAAATCGGAATTTTAGCGCCTTTGATGTAATATTAAACATAAAAAAATCCCTTCCAGTTGTCTGCGTGTTAATTTTTAGTGTATCGAAATAGCCCCGACACCCGTATTACATTAGCCTCTTAAGTTGTATCATAATAGTCCCACAAATTTGAGGCTGTATATATGACGACACGATTAATATTATTGCATTATTTTAACGCAGAAAAGATTATTAATTCTTTTTTAATGATAACCTATTTTCAAAAATATCGTGTCATAAAAAATAACGAAGTTACATCAATAGATTTATATCACGGTGGTAAAGTTTTTGACTGGAAAAATTAGGCATTTTAGCTTTGATTTTTTTCCTCCCAAATATTGTTACATTCTGAGTGTTTGCTATATGGTCATTATAATAGAATATATTTCCTATCATTTGTCATTTTCTCTTTAATTTTGGACATAAATAAATAACAACTCTTAAAGTGTAATACATTAACCCCAATTTTCTACTGTATCATATTAGCCCCGACTGATCTTTATAACATTGTCGAAAAACAATATGAACGCTAGAGATTTTTGTTTAATGAAATCTCTTTTTAAAAATAGATCTTGTATTAAGATAAATTGAACACCCTGTTTTTTTAATACTGCAAATGATTCACTTTCTTTTCGCATCGGAAAGGAGGTAGTCTTGTCGTGTACCTGGTGGTGAGGGGGAACCGTGACAGGTGAGTTAACTTTAAAGACCCGAGTTCGAATCCCGACGAGTAAAAAATATTTTCTAGCAATTACGAATAATACGTGAAAATATATGCTGTTGAGGCAACACTTGTTTTGAACATAAAACACTTTCTAAATAGTATGTATAGTAAGATAAACTTTATTTAGGTGAGTAAACTTAGACTTTGATTCTCTAAATTAAAACTTGACGTAACTGAGAACAGTGTCGTCATAAGAGTTATTATGATACATATATCCTTTATTTTTAAAATCTTAGGCCCCGAAACGCGCCTCAAATTAATTATTAATATAATAGCAATAGCTATTTATATATAATATAATTTCATAATTATTTCCAAAGAACCGGAACGCCGTTCCGTCGCGTACCAACAGAAATCAAGCCTTTTATATACAGGATATTCGGGGAAGAAATGTCGAATCTTCGAAAAATAGCTGTTAAGACAATTTTAAGCTTATTTTGTCTAATAAACTACACGGATATTCCAAATGGCTAAGCCGCAATAAACATTCAAAAGTTGGTTTGGATATATGTTTTCTAGGCAACTATTTGCGTTGTAGAAGCATATAAACACTTCATTAATATCTAAATTGTTTATGATTAACAAAATAAATGAATACATTTGATCAGAAAGAAAAATTAACCTAGAAATAAAAAAGCACCCAATTTTCACAGTTCGACTGCTTTTTTATTTCTCGGTTAATTTTTTTCTGAACTAATATATTAATTTATATTGTTAATAATAAACATGTTACATGTTTCTGGTCTGTTTACATGATTCTAGAATGCAAAGTTTTGCGTAGAAATCATATTTTCACACCAACATTTGCGTGTTTATTGCAGCTCAGTTATTCAAAATATCTATGTAGTTTATTAGACAAAGTATGATTAAAATTGTTTAAACAGCTTTTTTCAAACTTTCGACGTTTCCTTCCCCGATACTCTGTATATCCATGCTTCTTTAAAACCAAAAACAATAATTTGCGTACTGCAAACAAATTAATTAAACTCATGGCAGTAGAACTGTTAACATAAGTACTGTCACACATCTTTCGCAGGATAAGGAGTAAAATTTAAAGAAAAATTATAGTTCACATGAATTTTGACAAATTGCGTCTTACTTTCTATGATATTCAAATGGTAACATTATATTACAATATTCAATTGGTTAACAATTTCGGCTAAAGAGTCTTGTTTGATAATTCTCCAATTTCGTATTGTAATAAGATATCTTATGATACTCATGTCGTAAATAACTATTTGACAACTATTATGTTTAGTGTATGTGTCTAGCAGGTTTTGTATTATCCTGAGAAACTGGATCATACGAATCACGTTTACTACGTTATTCACACAGGAGCACATGAATCTCAAAAAAGTATTTAATAATATAATCCTTGCTGATGAATCAACGTTTTATTGATGATTTTAATTTTGAAAATTTTCATTAGTTTGGATGTTTAAATATAGGTATCACATATAATTACATGTCTGTTAAACACGATAGCATTATATGAAGCAAGAAACATTGTTTTTCATTTGATCATTCAACTTCATCAATCACTCAAAATTACTTTAATTTTCTCTGCTTATCAGTTTTTTTAATCTCAGATCTTCGATGAAGACATGAATCAAATAACATCGTAGATATTTGAGTGTTTTAAAAATAATAACGTGAATAAATGCTTCTATTTATTGAATTGGTTTTATAATAACCCGTAAAAACATGGGTTTTCTGTTGGTTTTGGGGATGTTGAAAACATTCAAGTAGTAAAGGCTGGTGACCTCTAACATTGTTTATTTGATATTTTTCTTAGGGATAGTTTATAATGGTTAAACGTTTTCAAAGAGTGCACATTAGATACCTCGAATGACCCGTTTCCGTTTAATAAACCGCTACGTTTCCCCTGTACAGATGGTCGTGCAAAATTCAAGGTTTTGATAGCTTCGTAGAATGGCGGCCAACAAACCACCTTCGAACTCTGACGATACTGAAATGTAGTCTGTGTTGGGAAGGTCATATCACTTGACCACCAAGTTCGTTCTATGTATTTTCACTGGGAAATGCTAGTGCATTGATATTTACTAAACTGTAAACAAACGCTAAATCTCTTTGAATTGTTATAACATCTGTTTTGCTTTCTTTTAGTAATATCAACTCGTTTTACCAAATACGTGAGTTTGTTATATTTTTACACGCTACAATTATTTAATTTTACAAGTATTTATTTTCAAGCATTTAGGAATTCATGAAATTTCATTGAAACGTTCGCCAATCTAAAAACCTTTTAAATGTATATTAAATATATTAATGTTGTTTAAAAATATGTATTAACAATGCGTAGATGTAGCACATAAAGCTCTGATTTGAATATTATACAATGAAATCATCAAATTAACAGTTTTAGAAAGGAATGATAAATTGAATTGAAAATATTAACTTAGAGTTTATATACGTTTATTTAGAAATTTCTATACTTGTGTAAATATTGTCATGTGTGATTCTACTCATGTGATCTTTCAAAACACAAAATTGAATATTTCTGTATTTAAAACCTTAACACTACCTTCATCCAATCCAGTGCAGTTTATAGCAAACAGCTAAGCAATATGTTTCCCTATTTTTTAATGGTAATGGTTAAACAAGAGGAACAAATAGTTTCTGACTCTCGGTGTTAACAGGGGACTTAAAAAAATTAATAATACAGTTATTCGGTTGCTCAACACCCCTTTGATAGAAAAACAGAAACAATTGTTTGGGCGTAATGCACCTTGAAAAATATTTTTTTATAATCAATTTCTTTCCTATTTGATAAATATATCGACTTGCAAATTGTAGGACTTAAAAGAGAATATAAAAACCAAATAAAAGTTATGCTCATACTCGCCGTAAAAATACGAATTTAGCATAATTAAATTCGCTACAGAATTTGTTTACAAGCAAGTGCATTTTAAGCGTATGTGGCAGGCAAAAGCGCGGCATTGGAGAACTGTTTTTTCAGTATGGCCATCCCACGCTATTCTGCTAGCGCGAATGAATTAAGCGCAAACAAATGGGGTCTACTAAGATGTTAATTTCTTATAAACAATTACATATATCTCGAGAACGAGATATAATAGCACCGAACGGATTCCGGAATTTTGCATCACATTTCAACGCCATTCAGATTAGACAATAAAAAAATTTGCAACAATTGCAAATGTATAAACAATTTCCAAATTTTGCAAATCTAAAGTGGGGAGAGTCTCCCGATGTCCCAGAACCAAAAACAGCGAATTAACAATTTTGCAACAATTTATAATTTTATAAACAAATTCGAAATATGCGTTAGAACGGCCAGGAAGGCTCCGCAAATTGTGCCTGAAATGAATATCTCAAAATAGAAGTTTGTCAGGAGTTACAAATCGATTACTAAAAGTTAGAATAATTGTTGCTAAAATGATAAATATTTACTGGTCTATAGACAATCATTCTGGACGGAAAACCCCGCTTAGAAATATTTTTTTCGTCGTGGCGTACGCGCAGGCAAACTATCTCCTTCGGCAGGGAAATATGACGATATTTCCGTCTCGTACGTAAACGAACTAGCCCCCTCCCCCTGAGACAGCGTTCTTTCTGCCCCTTGGGATGTTGCACCAATCACAGACAACTGTGGTTCTACCTGCTAGCGATTGGTCAACGCGTTCCTCCCCCTGCCCTCCCCCAGGCCGAGGGGTGTCCAAGTTTGTCGGCGCGGTGTGGAAGATAGAATTTTGAACGACATTTTTTCTGAGGGAGAGGGTACTTTTGTGCAATAGCCTACGGCAAAGTCTGGGCGTAAAAGTGGCGTCCCGGACTTGCGGCCATGGGTTACGGGGTAGGTGGAGTTAGAATGTAGGCATCCCTACGCCGCTTTCTGCTCTTCTCAACCTGAGAAGTGAGTTTTCTTATCGTCACACAGCAACATATTCTGGAACAGTGTGAAGAAAACGCACACTATAATCGTGCCCGACTGGGAACTGAACCCGGGTCGCATCAAGGAAAGCGAGCAAGCTGACCAATAAGCTATCCGCGAGGACTGTAGACCCTAGTTAGCATACATATTTTACTTTCTCCCTACGGAGTAGAGAGAAAGTTATGTAATGCTACGGGGAAAACGGCGAATTTTTGACAGAAAAACTTATTACAGGGTCCTGGTACCGAAAAACTGGGTATATCCAAATTCTAAATTTAGAAAAAAAATTATCACTGTATAGTGTAGGCTGTATTAATGATGTATGGGTCCTTCATACGGAAACCTCTGTTTGTCTGTTCGTCTGTAAACAATGCTAGCGGCTAAACCGTTCAGGCCATTTTCTCCAAAGTTGATATTCCCCAATCTATCTGGCTGAAGTCGCCACACATTCATTTTGAAACTGATATTTCAATTTTGGGGAGTAGTTTACATGGGACATTTTCCAAATTAAAAAAGGCTCCATCGTTTTTCATTAAATTTTGTTGTTGGATAGTGTGAAGAACGTTTAAGAGAATAGTGCAGGTATCATGTTCTTTGAAAGCTCTGATTTTTCGAAAATTGCAACATTGCAAAATTTTTCCGGAGTCTTCCTACAAAAAGATATTAAAGATAGAGTTTTACCTTAAACGAAATCTGTTCCATAAAGATAAATTTTGAAAAATAAACATGGTAGCAAATTTTGACCAAGAGAATCTACACAAAGAAGAGTGATACATTCCTTTTTGTGGAGAATTAAATGGAGAATAATATAGTAAGCTCAATTGTATCCCGATGGCCGTTCTTTAATTATTAATTCGTTAATATACAGAACATCTTCTAATTCAATTTAATCTTCATTTTATTGAAAAAGCAGCCGACTTTGCGTCAACAAAAAGCAGATATCTGTTCTCTTGCCCAAAGATGGATAACTAATTTCATTCAAGAATGGCCTTCGACCTGGAAAAGCAACTCTTCATATTTAGAAGCTCAAAGGTTATTTATAAAGTTGAAAGCTGTAAATGACTGCGGTGAAAGGGCTGTTAAATCAATGCAATATTTTCATGCACTAATGAATGTAGATGAGGAGCGAAAGCAATTTGTATTGTGTTGTTGAAGAACATTGCTCACAGTACCCATATTGCAAGAAAGAAATACTGAAAAAAAGTATCCAAGAGATTCTTGCCTGTGTTGTTCCACACCCTTCCGACGAAAATGAAAAGAAAGTGCAATGACATTTAATGATATTCTCTTAATATCTTATCTATTATATATCATTAAATATAAGATTCAAATTACGCGCTCAAGTCGGCACGGGTTAATATAGACCTATTGAGATGAAATTTTATTTTTGAGTAAATTTGACCCAATGGAAAATATTTGAGGGTGAGCCCAAAAAAATAGCAAAACAATTTTTATGCAATTTAAGGGACACCCTACTGTACATTCCAACAAAACAGGCATAAAATATTTATTGTGTCTGTAGTTTTGGAAGGTGTGAGTTCCCAATTTTTTTCTCGCTATGAATTTTAGCGTAAAGTTAATGCACATTTATTTAATGAAATAACTGTAACAATTTTTTGAACTTAAGCAGAATGACGAACGTTCATACAACATTTCATCTATACAATAAAAGTTTTCATATATAAATATTTAATATATTTTAATTTATTTGTAATATTTATATATTCCATATATAAATATTATAATATTTTTTAAATAACATATTCATATTATTTAAAAAATAATATAATATACAAATTTATTATTAGAATAAAAATAAAAACGTACATCAATATTTGTCTAAATATTTTTCTAATTCAATTCAATATTTGGATTTTTCACTAATAAATTTTTGGTTGTTTGGGTTGGCAATGATGTTCATTGTTTCATTCATAATTATTTTCCATTGATGAATATTGAATATTTTACAATTATGCAAAGTCCCAGTTGGCACTTGCTTTGATTACTACCATGAATATAATTTACCAACAACTGACCCATTGAATTCAAATAATACAAAACAATTAACACACATTGACCGGAAGTACGTCAAATTTACGATTTATTTACATTTTCTTTCAGTACAATTCTCAAGATGTCAATTAAGGATAGTTTAATAATAAATTGTTAATACATGTAACAGTTAACAATTGTGTTTCTCATTATCGAGTCGTCTGTTTATATTGCTAATTGAACACGTGGTCGACCGAATACGCATGGTTTCTGTCATGGAGTGGCTGTAACACGTGGTCCGGACACAACTTTCATTCACTTACTTTCGGGCCATAGCCCTGGTCAGACGTGGCGTGCAATGGACCTGTGTCCTGTAGAAACTCCATGCTGGAGTTGGTCTGGAAGCAGACATGAAGCTTGACCGTCTTGTATATTAGTAAGGTGTGTATAGTTTATATTACTTTGGTTTTTCATGTATGTTGATTCAGAAATATATGGTGTGATTATAAGTCCAGATAAGTTGTCTTCATCCTTGTGTTGTTTGTGTTTACTGTAGCCTTGAGGAAGGAATTATATATTCTGAAACGTTGGCAAACTAATGTGATTTATTAATTGACCAATCGTGTAATCCACATCCCACAATTTATTACTGGTCGTGAATACCACAATGGAGAATCACTATTTTTCTGTGACTATCACATTGTCACATGTCCAAATGCTATCTTTACAACGAAAACGAATCAGCTAGTAATTCCACCTGATTTGGAGCTCGACGTTTAATCATTACACAATATAGTAAACGACAAACATTGATGTTTCATTTTTCTTCAAAAGTTCAGAAAATAAAATGCAACATGATATGCGTGTCGTCCTACAATATATTTCTTAACAGATCAGAATTCCACTTATTGGAATCAATTTTTGATGAACCTCTGTAAACTGCCTCAGAAATAATCGATTGAGGAGGAAAAAGGGCATTGTTTATTTTTGGTAAAGAATCTGGGATCCTCGAAATTATCGAAAAAATGGCATAAACGTTAACTTAGATCTAGAAGTACAGAAACATTAAAACGATTCAATGTCACAGACAGAGACGCAATCAAGCGATAAGATTGATAGAGCTCCTACATGCAGCACATCCTTGTCAACGTCAACTAACCAGCGCTAGAAATTCTGATTTTTTTCAATAAACTGTGATGTCGCCTGTAAATTTCCATACTGGTGAAAATGTTTTGAGTTTATCGGTTGCCAAAAATCTTATTTTACCCCCTTGTATTCTTACGAATACTCAAAGAGTATTTCCCTCAAAATTATCGGTAGGGCGCTTTCTTCTTTCCTAGATATTTCAGAACTTCAATGAATACTTGACTTCTTGACTATTATAATTATATTTACATGGATAATTAATATCCTTATGTCTAATTTCTTCTATGAGAAAAGTTCTTGCTTAAATCTTTATTTCGTCTCAGTATCTCAAAGGGAACATTATTTCTTTATATTTTTGTTATTTCTTTCCAACACGCGCACACAAAAACCGTGGGGTAATTCAACTCTGATAAACACGATGCGACTGTGATCCAACAATCCGAAAATTGTGTAAGAGTATCAGTAGATTCTTGTAAACTAGTAGCAAACGTAGTCTTCCCTTCAGTATCAACGGATTAATCGCCACGGGTACCGAACGTTTGTCACGTTCATTCTCCTTTTTTTTATTGGAATGTAACCAGCGCAACAATTGGTAGATCCGTGAGACACTTCGTTTTTCCTCACTGTCGAAAGTATTTGAGACGTCTCATTTATATCCCTTTAGCTCCAACGCAATTCGGTGTAGTTCAACTCTTAAACCCCTTCCCTTGAGAGCTCGCTCCAAGTTGAACGTCCAGCCGAGCGCGATAAAACGGTGAACTCTCGACGAGAAAGGAAAACACTTCCAAGAGTTTTCACTCCTCATTGTGGAATCACCCACATTGTGACATTATAAACATGTCATTTTTCATCGCAAATGTTACATGAAGGACGTTAGGATTGAGAACGGGGATTATAAAAAACAGTTTTTACTTTCTCACTACGGAGTAGAGAAAAAGTTATGTAATACCGCGCCAAAAAACGGCGAATTTTCCGCCGAAAAACTCTTACTACAAGTCCCTAGTAACGAAAAGGTGGATAAATTCAGTTGCTAAATTTAGAAAAAGAACCCTGTTACACGTTGCCAGAATCCATGTTTTGTGAAAACTTGATAACAAAAAATCGAATGACGGCAAAATGTCCGTCTGTCTGTCCGTCCATTGGTGAAAAATACTAAAGCTCGTAAATGATCTTGGCTGTCCAGATGACGCCGCGTCGAAGGCTGTGTTGCCGACGTTTCGACCATCTTGTCGTGGTCTTCCTCAGGGCTGTTGTGCCCTGAGGACAACAGCCCTGAGGAAGACCACGACAAGGTGGTCGAAACGTCGGCAACACAGCCTTCGACGCGGCGTCACCTCGACAGCCAAGATCATTTACATGACTCTGGCCGCGGAAGCCTACGACTTCACAATGCTAATGCTCGACAATTTAGTAATCACCCTTCGAATGCGCATGCGTAAGGAGGAGTGACTCCCAGCATCAACATCTGCTTCCCCTGAACACATCGCACTCTCACTCGCACTGCGCGCAAACTGTGGTGGTGGGGGAGGGGGTTTGAATGTAAAGCTAGGCTGTTGTGCCTGCGCCCAACGCCCAGTAAAAGTGTCAGCTATCAAAATCAAAACAATTTCAGCTGACTTTGCGCGAACGCTCACTCTTAAAATATTAACCTTCAGTAAAATAAACATGTATAGGAAGCATCGCCTCTCATCCTCAATCGTATTCCTTTCGACTTTGAGTGCTGTGCAGTGTGGTGTGTCTTAGAGCAGGCCTAATTTCAAGGGAAGTTCACAGGCGTAATATTGTGCTTACTTCTTTCTGTGGTAACCCCACAATCAGAAGTAGAGTTGGGGTAACGCTCCGCTAGTGGAGGGGCGCGGGCCCTCTCCCATCCCTTCACTGAGGGGCGAGGGTTATACTTTACGGTTTTCTTCACGTGGCGTCTCAAGGACACGCGCGAAAGAGGGAGAGGGACGGCAGACTCCAAAGGGGAGCTGCAACGTCACTACAGCTCCGATTTTTACGACTCCCTATTGGAGTCTGCCTTTTCTCTCTCTCTCTCTCTCTTTCGCACGTGACCTTGAAACGCCACGTTAAAAAACCCAAGTATAAAACCCCGCCCCGCGCCCAGCAGCGGAGCGCTCTCTGCTCGATGCGACGTGACCACCTTCAGCTCACAGCCGCCACAGGCCGTGCGTACCAGGCTCCCGAGTGGGCACTGCCAAGATTTCGTGCTGTTCTGCAGTAGCCACTTCGCCGCTGCCGGTGGCAACTTAACGCCGCAACGGGCGATAGTAGCCAAGTCACCTGACCCTCCTAGCCGTCGACCTGCTCGGTCGGCGTCACCGCTATCAAGCGAAGAACCCGTACGGCAAAAACACCGTCCGCACTAATTTGTATTTGTTATTGTTTTATTCAGTTTTATTTGTTTTTGTTGGTGCAAAGTTAAGCCACTGAAGAAACATCGGTGTTCACCATTCATCCTGGATCCTGCAAATACAACAGTTTCTGAGACAAGCGTTTGCAGGTAATCTGACTTCAACATCAAGCTCCCTTCTTACCATCCCGATCTCAATCCCATCGAATGAGTTTCATGGGATTACATTAAGTTTGTGTTGCTAAACAAAGTATCTGTACCACTCTGCGAGTTAATGAAAATGAATGCCGAACATTATTTTCTGAATCTTGCACATATGGATGGAAGATGTGTTGTGAACACGTGAAGAAAATCGAAGAAGAATATATGAAAACAGACATGTTCATGAACGAAGAACGGAACAAATTTATTTTTTCTTTACGGGACAATTCCTCTGAGGACGACAATGTCGAAAGGGACAGCGATTGCTGCAGAGACATTGATAACTTATAGCTCCGCTGTGCTGGGGGAGGGTGACGAATCGTATGCGCGCAGTAGAACAAGAAATCTGCCCCTATAGCAGCGGCGAGGGAGGACCGCGAAAATAAGCTCCTCCCAAAAGTGAGATTTCAAACTTGTGATACAATAGCGGCTAAACCGTTCGATCGAGTTTGCCCAAAATTAATATTCCCCAATAGATTTGTCTGATGTCTCAGCCCCTTGAATTTGAAAGCGATATTTTAATTTTGGGGGTACTTTACATGAAACCCTGAGACATTTTCCAAATTTTCAAAACAATGGCTTCATTGTTGTTGACTAACTTTTGTAATTGGATAGTGTGAAGGACGTTTAAAAGAATGATGCAGGTCACATATTCAATGAAAACTTAAATTTTTCGAAAATTGAAAAAGTTCAAACTTTTTTCGGAGTCTTCCTACAACTAAAATATTGAAGATAGAAAATTTTATCTTAATGAAATCAGTTCCATAAATAGGTTTTGAAATAAAGTAATGTACTCATTTTCGAAAATTTGAGTTTTTGCGTAATTTTGCGTGAAAATACGGGCGACAAAGTACGTGCTCTTTTAGCACCACTATTTTACAGTAGAAAAGCTTTAAAAAATCTACACAACCAAATTTTGAGATATTATTAATTAAAAAAAGGTTCTTTGCGGTACCTCAAAATGTTGTAGAGCAACGATATTTTGCAATGCTTTTTTCTCTATGCGAAAGGCAACTTTTCACCGCTATTAGAAGCCTAAAAGAATGTTTTTGTCATATTTATTCTATCTTAGTAAGAAAAACGTAGATAAAATTAAACCACTTTGTAGCCCTATTCCACGAATTAGGTCCAGCCTTAAAATTCCTAGTAGAAAGGAAGGCCCACTTTCTCATACGAAACTAGTTTTAGTAACTCCTAGGCCGTCTTCAATGGACGGGACACGTTACAGCCCAATGTAAATTTGTGTGACCAATGTCAAATGATGGGGAGTTTTATGCCACAATACGTTAATTTTCCAATTTCGCTGGTGATTGATTACGCCGCGATGTCAACATTGCCTTCCCAAATCAAACTAGTTTCTGCATAATCGGATTTACTAACATTTAGGAACAGTACAAACAAGTCCAACACAAATTGGCTTTCCCGCTAGTGACATCGTGCGAGTATTGCTAAAACTGTAAATGTAGATATAATTTAATAGTATGATAATTTGAGCCGACGCGTAATATTTATGGAATCATTAGACTAGAATTGAATTTTAGGGCATTTTCATTAAAATTACTGTCGTTGCATTTTTAATTACTTCTCAGACTAGACAATCCCGAGATTATTCATGAGCAAAATGAAAGAAATTTCCCGCATCAAATAGCCGCTTTTCTGCTTTTTGTCCCACTGTCGGGTTGTTATTCATTTACTGTGTAGCCAGAATACACTTTCTGCGAGTACTTTCGTCCCAAAATTAAATGAACTATTTATCTTCCCCAATTAATAATAGCTCTCATAGAAAATGTCAAGAGCCTCGAGCGTTGCGTAATAGTATGTTATGTTTGTAAACTACTCGAGGCAGCACAATAAACGACGGCAGGGACTTTAAAGAACATCGTGCACCTATACGGTGATTTAAACATAGCTGCACTTCAAGGTCAAGCGCTGGAAGGTCAGGGGATTCCTAACCTTGAAGGGCAGCTATGTTTAAATTAGAGTATCCACGAAAGGCAGTGTCTCTTGAAGCAGTTTTGATTGAGCGCAGCGGTTATGTGTGACTAAGCGGAAACTAAGAGGGGTACAACAGATCACATTTTCTCGATTTTTTTATAACGTTTGCAATGTCCTAAAATTAGAAATATAATCGAAAATCTGACCTGCACCATTCTTTTAAGCGTCTTATTACGATATCAGAGGAAAATGTAATAAAGAAAATGGGAGCCATTCTTCAGAAAATTTTGAATATGTTGCAGCATCATGTAATATACCTGTTCCAAAAATCAAAATATTCATTTAAAACTCGCTGAGTTTTAACTTCGCCATGATCTACGGTTTGTCTGAACGGTTTATTTACATATTTACTTATTTATTTACAAAGTAAATAAAATAATAATAATAATAATAATAATAATACAATTAAATAAATAAAATAAGTAAGTAAGTAAGTAAGTAAGTGAAAGTAAGTAAAGTAAGTGAATAGTGAGTAAGTAAGTGAATGAGTGAGTGAGTAAGTAAATAAGTAAGTGAATGAGTGAGTGAGTGAGTAAGTAAGTAAGTGAATGAGTGAGTGAGTAAATAAGTAAGTGAATGAGTGAGTGAGTAAGTAAGTAAGTAAATAAATAAATTTATTTACTCTTTCACTCTTTCACTCTTTCACTCTTTCACTCTTTCACTCTTTCACTCTTTCACTCTTTCACTCTTTCACTCTTTCACTCTTTCACTCTTTCACTCTTTCACTCATTTACTCATTTACTCATTTACTCATTTATTTATTTTTCTTTTACGTCATAAAGTGTTAAAAACTGTGTGACGTGCTATGGTGAGATGTGAATTCCGCGCACGTTTTCATAATTTTGTGATCCCTACCCTAAGCTATATACTACTTGAATTTTGAGTACAGAAAGAAATGAGTGTTTTTGCTAGGATTTTTAAGAAAAATATTCACTCCGATGTAATAAAATATATTTTCAAGGCTAAATCAGCTATAAATTTCGGGTCTGATCCTTCATGTCCTTCGTGACACAATAATACTTCCTGTCGCGACAACGTTTAGGCCTTAGCGTTGACCATAGACAGACGGCCGGACGAACAGACGGGGAAACACACAAAACAAAGATTTTTGACTATACAGTATGTTAGAGGAAATAATTGACTATTTAGAAACAAGATGTGTCCACTTGTTCGTTAGAAGGACCCGACATTGGTAGTTTTCCTGTGAAAAAATCGCCTATTCCCGCAGCAGCATTACAATTCTTTATCTTTACTACAAAAGTTATAGTAATGCGAGAAAGTATGTAAGATGATCGTAAAGTAATGAAACCTTTGGCATGGCGAAAAATCCACTATTAGGAAAAATGAACATTTAAATTTACTCTTGAAAAATAAAAGAGAAACCCATGAATCCTACTGTTTTTCTCTTATTCAGATTTACATTATAGCTATAGACTAATTTCATACTGGAGATATTGTGTGAGCAATATGCAGGCCACCGTTCACGATAACTTTCCGCGAAGACTGACTCTGTTCTTAATTTCTAATTATATAACTTATCCGAACCAAAAGCCTTTTTTCAGAGGATAAGAAATCTATTTTCCTCAGAAGATCTAATTCCTAGCGATGAACGGCAATGTGGAACCGGTCATTTGGGCAAACATATCGAACCACACTAATAGGTCAAATAATTACATATTCCTCTATTGGCTCTAAATAATTAACGCGAGCCAAAACGACTTCCCTCCAAACGTGTCAATAGATGTCAATGTGACGTTACCCCTTCCACGTCACCGTTTAATTGAAACACAGAAGTACACGTGATTTTTGTTGACAACCGACTCAATTATGAATTAGACTTACAAATATTTCAGTGGAATAGAATCGATTTTTCAAAACGGCGCTCTACAAAGAATACGCACGAATTGCCGCTCGAATCCAAGTAAACACCAAACGTGTTGTGCCAAAACGATTCATTAAAACTGCCTCTTAAATATTGCATTGGAAGAAAAATCAGTTTGGGGTCAATGCGCAAGTTTCACAGCACGCGTCTGAAAACTATGTTACTCTGAGGAACACGACAACCTTTCACGGTCTCTTCACAGAGCAATTTGCTTTCCTCATCAGCGTATCCGAGCGCTGGGCATTGTGCCAACTGAAGGTTCCAACTCAATACAATTGAAGTGGGCTGAGAAGATGTGTATTGTCTAAGAAGGTGAACTATCGTTGTAGTACATTATTGGGTAGATCAATTCTCGTACATGTATTTAGGAATGAGGTCGGTATTTTTACTTTTACTGTTTACTTGTGTATTTATTTAACGTGAAAAATCAGTTTACCAATTGTGTGTGTGTGTGTGTCATATAATAGAGAGAAGAGTATAGTGGGGTCACTAATGTAACCAAGTTTATTAATGTAACCTCAAAATCATGTAATTTTAACTTCATTTTAACTGTTCTTTAAAAAAGCGGCTTATAGCACTGTCTTCTTCAATTTCAGTTGAGTGGCTAACGTCCAACTTCCTTAGCACGGAAACGAGAGAAGCAGTGATTAGGGCAGTTTGAAGTTTTATATTCTTGTTGTTCCTTCACATTTTGATTTGTGTTGTTGATATCAAGTGAATTAATCATTTTTGCGTTATTTAAAATATTAAAATATGTATATTTTAAAAATCTAGTTTCCGAGGAAATACGTCGTTCTTCTTTGTTTACTTTCAATACATGGGTGGAATACAATTGACTGCTCGTTTTGAGTGGTTTTGAGACGCTACTAAATTTCTTGCAATTACGTGTATTACTTCGCTCTGTTTTTGTTGTAGTTTCGGTAAACAATGCGTCCTGTCTTCCTCCAACCATATTTGTACAGTATTTTCATTAATTTGTGAATTGTGTTGTATTTAAATCACGACAAGTGAGTAGAATAATGACAAGTTGATCTTCTGTAAAATTTAGAATTCTAATGACAATTATTTGAGTTGTGGAAAATTGGTTTGTAACAGAAGTGATGAAGAAAGTAGTTGTATGTTTAAAAATTAATCAAAAGTTAATTAATAAGAGAGTATAAATATGTTATTAAAAATATATACTGTAAAACCTCGCATTACTGCTCAACTTCTTTAAATCAAGAAACAGGAAAAACGTATTTGAAGAAGCCTAGTAAAAGCCTCCCATAACGGCATTCACGTGCCAGCCCTTCCACAGCGTCCTACTCACCTTGCAGATACGGGATGAGCCTGCACATGACTTCCCCGAACACGAAGTCGCGCAGCAGCGCGCCGATGAGCGTGAACGGCATGCACAGCACTCCCAGCAGCAGGTCGGACACGGCCAGGTTCAGCAGGAACACGTTGGTGATGGTGCGCATGCGCTGGTGCACGGCCAACGTCAGGATCACCAGGCTGTTGCCGGTGACCGCCAGCAGGAAGATGGCACTGTACAGCGGGATTTGGATGCGGCCTGCGTCCCACCAGCTGTGCGTCGATCCGCTCGCGGCCGGGGTGGACGGCGTCGTTAGGTTAGTGGCGTTGTCGGCCTCCATGGCGGACTCGCGTTCGACGCCCGCCTAGCGCGACGCGTTTGTTTCTCGGGCGCCGGGGAATCGACTCGCCGCAAGCTCCGTGGGCCAGCCCGCCCACTCCTCGTCGCCCCGGGCCGTCCTCTTTAAGGGCGGAATTTGCGCGCGCTCGCGTCCGATATGTAAAGAGCGCTCCCACAAGACTGCGGTCGTCTGGAATTTTCTTGCACTTAGAATCTCACTTGTGCGCGAGAGAGATAGCTACGGAAATCTCTGGGGATGTCGGAGAGGGCCGGCGTCCGTTTTCTAGTTTTCTGGAGTTAGGCGAGCTCTGGATGGAGAGTCTAATAACTTGGAGTTCGTGGAACGAGCTGGTTGTACTGTGCGTGGAATGAAGAATCTGAGAAAGAATGAGAAATAATTTTAGTGGATAGTTTTCATCGAAGTTTATGTATTTATAATTTCATATTAAACTCCTTTCTTGTTAAAAAAATTCACAATGCTTGTAATATTGAATGCATTTATTGTTGAAAGTTGAATGTTGCAGCTGCACAGCGATCTCAAATAAATTAAATAAAAAAATTTCAATAAGGTAACATAAATATTATAACATATGTATAGTTTCGACACATAACAATTGTTGTTTCAACAAATTAATACGTTAAGGATCCAAATCCTACAGTAAAAAGGGAAAATTGAAAATGCCAAATGTATAATGAATTGAATTTTGTTTGCTGATAACTATTAATTAAAAATCATTATAATTTTAATAACAAAATTTTATTCTAACAAACGTATTTGACAAAACACCGAAGATGTCAATGTTTAAATGTACCATCGTTGAGTGATATAATCAAATACATCATAATGTAACCAATATTCAGTTTTTCACTGAATGATTTGAACTCACATGATTATCACTCCTGTATCAAAAATAAATTATGTTGCTATTCCTCAAAACATAAATGCAAAACCTTTTCAATATTGTCCATGATTGCCCGTACATGCATAGAAATCTAATTTACGTACATTTGCGCATCAGGGCAGAGGCTGAACAAGAATCATAAGAACGTCTTCACATTGAAGGTTGGTCCTAGTCATGGTCTACGAAAAGATCTTAATGCCTAAGTTATTGGTAAACAGAGAATACATTATTGACTGATACTTTTACCACAAACGTTTTCACCGTTTCACTCCACGTTTTCACTTTTAACACAAACGTTTTCTCTTGTGTTTTAAAAACATGCATCTACGCTCTTTAACCATTAAATTGATTTTAGGGAAGTAGTCAAATACAGTGCCGACCTGGATGGCCGAGGTGGCTAAGAGCGAGTACCGACTCAGCGCTTCGGTCCGAAGGGTCGCGGGTTCGAGTCCCGCCTTGGGCATGGCTGTTTGTCCCTTGACTTTGAGTGTGTGTTGTCGCGAAGGGCCTCGCGTTCTACTGACCCCAGATCAGAGGAGCCCGCAAGTGTTTGTCTAGTGTAGGGTCGAATATGCGTCCCTTCGGGACCTAAATGGCAACCGGCTGTCGGCTGGATAAAAGCCCTAGGAAAAAAGTCAAATACAGTTTCATTGCTCTAGTTTACAATAGAAACTAAATAATTATTGCTTCCCATGAAATGAAAAGTATTGTCACTTAAAGGCGTTTTCGACTTCACTTTGACACACGGTGTACCCCGTGCAACAGACTGTATAATTAACTTGGATTTCATTTCCATTTTCATTATATTCATTATTAATTTCCAATGCTCACAGAAACTGAAAGGATAGGACCCTTGACAGTGCTGAATACTTACGACAAAGCTGATGACATGAGACAATGATCATTGGAGGAAGTTGCCCGCCATTAAATATTTGCTATTCAAATGTTGCGTCATGGAGAAGCAATCTTTTTACTTTATCGCTACGGAGTAAATAGAAAGTTATGTAATGATGCCCAAAAAAGGGGAATTTTTGGCAGAAAAACTTTTATTTCAGGTCCCTGGTATCGAAAAGTGGAAAAATGAAGTTGGTAAATTTAGAAAAAATCCTCTAGCACGAGGAATGTTTTTTTCTGGGTCGTTGATACCAAAAATTGAATGACGACAAAACAACGCTAGTGGCTAAATTGTTCAGCCAATTTTCTCCAAAATTGATATTCCTCAATCGATCTGGCCGATGGCACAGTCTCTTGAATTAGAAATCCATATTTCAATTTTGGGAGAAACTTTACATAAGGCCCAGGGACAATTTCCCAATTTTAAAAAAAAAAGCTCTATCGTTTTTTATTAAATTTTGTTGTTGGATAATGTGAAGGGCGTTTAAGAGAATGGTGTAGGTCTCATGTTCGATAAGAACCCTAAATTTTCGAAAATTGCAAAATTTTAAAATTTTTTTGCGTCTTCCTACAACTAAAATATTAAAGATAAATATTTCTCCCTTAATGAAATATGTTCCTGAAAGATACATTTTGAAAGAAGCTCATGTACAATTTTTCGAAAATTTGAGTAATTTTCGCGTAATTGTTCGTGAATATACGGGCGAGAAAGTACGTGCTACTTTAGCATCTTTAGTTTGTATTTGATATGTAAAGAACTGTTGCATTTTATATAAAATATACTATCATACTGTAAGTTTATGAAGACTTTTCTTCTGAAAATATTGAATCTATTGCAGTCTTATATGAAAGTATTTTATTTGTCGATTTTCAGCGTGTGTCAGCTACTTTTTGAAAAACCATTTTGTGTCGTTTTGTTCAGCAACAATTCTGTCGCAGAAGTTACCAAGTAATCATTAAAAATAGTGGTTTCATAATCATCATTAAGCACATTTGTGAATCATGAACTCCCTGTCATTCTCCTTCAAACGTCCCATGCCATACCTGCTCTAACGCTATGCATTCGAATGTGCACGCTACGCATTCTCTATTATTACCAAGACTATTCACCTCGTCACACCAACGACATCTTTCCTGTCCCCAACTCTCCATCTTCCCTCTCTCTGTAGTTCTCATTTGAGACAGACCCTTCACCTTTCTCGAATAGCCCGTTCTCGCACTTGAAGACAGATCTGATCGCTCCGAAACCTCTATTGCTCCCTAAATTCTTCACAGTGGATGACACGTCCCCCCTATATTTTCCTTTCCCTTCAAAGGGTCCTCGGTCCGTCACGAAATTGCTCATTTTCACAGTGAACGCTCCTCGTACTATTTTTGATTCTATGTCTCTATGAATTCCAACTTTTAGAAGTACTTCGCATTCTACTCCCCGTCTCAACCGCTCGTTAGAGTTCCCTCAGTTGGTTTTCCCTCGGCTAGAGGTTAACGTCACGCGCACTATCTTGAGGGGCCGTACTCCTGTTCGCCCGCCGACCACCCGCGCGCGGGCGCCGCCGCTTCTCGTTCTGGCCTGGGCCCACACCACTCGCCCACCCTCCTCTTTCGCAGGGGACTGCGCACGTGACTCGTTTCGGGGCCGCGCCGCTAATGAATCGCAAATCGTGTTTGGACGCTTGCTCGCCATACCCTCAACCCTACCACTCCCGCCTTCCGACCCCGCCCCCCGGCCTTGCATTCTACCACAATTTCCCCTATCTCTGTACCACTCCCGCTTCCCCCCCCCCCGACTCACTGCGCGTCCTCACCGCGGCACCCCGACACGTTTGCAACTCGCTCGCGGCCTCGTCAAAGGTGTTTCGCGAGCCCGACCGCATCCTGCTCCCCTTCAGTCTCCTCCTCCACCATTCTCTCCTTTGCTCTCATACTCCTCCTGCAGCTTCTCCACCCCTTCCCCTGCCGTTCTCTTTCATCCTCCCTCAAGCCTTTGGTTCTGCTTCGTTTTCCTCCTTTCCTTCTCCCTCCTCCTCCCGCTGCTGCTCAGCCGCACCCTCCCCAACCGTTGTCCTTCACCCTCCCTTCAACTCCGGCCACTTCTACTCCACCTCATTCTCCTCCTCCTCTTCTTCTACCTCTTCCTCTCATTCTTCCCCCTCCTGATCCTCCGTCACTTCCTCAGCCGCTTTCACCATCCCTCAAACTTCTCCGCCTCATTTTCCTCCTCCTCACCTTTTCCTTCCTCCTCTCATTCTCCCTCCTCCTCCTGATCCTCCGTCCCTTCCCCAACTGCTTTCACCCTCCCTCAAGCCGCCCCGCCTCCTGCTCCGTTTCATTCTCCTCCTCCTCCTGCTGCTCCTTCGCCCCTCCCCCCAGCCGTTCTCTCTCACCCGCCCCCAAGCTCACCCGTGCCGGGCCGCGCCGCGCCACCGACCGTCTCGAGTGATCTCCACTTGAGTACGCTGCGCGCTTTGGCGCGGCGTTGCGGCGGGCGAATTATACGGCGTGCTCAAGAGCGCGACCACGCCCCCGCCCCCCGCACGGCCACGCTTTGCAGCGGAAACGTTTTAGAGGTGGGGGATTATCGAAGGACGCACGTTGAAGTACGAATGTATGCGTCCATGTGCGCATAATTGAGGCCCGTTTGTATCGTGTTTTATCCATAAAACGCTCAAATGGTTCTCTAAAACGTCCGCGAAAAGGGAGAAACATATATGCATATCGAAACACCCGGAGATATTATTCCTTTTCTGTACCTAATAAGGTCGTTTGAGCTCTTGGCGACAGAATTATGATTTTTCCGCCAAAGTGTTACAAATAGTTTGCTTAAATTTTTATTTTCGTCGGAAGTGTGGTGTAGAAATTATGTATGGGTTTTACTTATGCAATGATACACAGTTTTTGTTCTCCCCTAATACCGCATTTTTGACTTGAACTCTTATTTCCAGTTATCAAAGAAATTCACAACAGTTTAAGAGTAGCATATTTAGATAAATTTTTCCCAAGCCTCCGAAGTAACACCTAGGTTAACTTAACACCTAGGTTATCGTAAGAAACTTTAAAAACCATTTAAATATTTGAATGACATTTTAAAAATTATTTCTAAAATGTTCCAGGTTCCTAGCCAAAATGACCTGGGGATGTTGTTCACACATCTGCAATGAGAAGGGCACATTTACTACGACTAGGCAAGCCAAAAGCTTCCTGTATCTCATAGAAAAATTCTTCCTAAAGTTGTGTGTTCCGCACTACTAGAATAATATATACGATTTACATAAACCCTTCTTAAATATGCCACTGTTAAACGGGGCCACAATTTTAAGGAAGATGTGGAGCATACAGAAAAATTTCAAAGAAATGTAACACAGTTACCAGATGTTTGTCCAGACAACGTTCGTATCTCCTATGTGCCTGGTATAAGTGCAAAATATTCTTAAACACATGAGAACTCCAGGCAAGAGGTACGTACTTTTATCTAGAAGGTTGTCAAAGTAGGTGTGGCTTCAAGCAAGACGAATAAAATACCAATTCTTTCTGAAATATTTGCCATACCCGCATTTCTTCCGGCACGTTACATAGAAGTACCAAGAATGGCTCAGTTTAAAGTACATCTGCATTGTTTATGCCTCGGAGCATCAACACATACCGAAAGCACTAACGTGATATTTTTTTAAGTAGCGACGTGCCATACGACAAGCAATAAGCCCGCGTTTACACTGCGAAAAATGTTTAAGCGAAACAACTCCGCAGTTTACAAACATTTGGGGGAAAATATTGCCGTGTCACGCTCGGAACCTGGGCGCCGGCACGCGTGTGAAATACGGCTTTGGTCGACGCTGCTCCCGTCCCGAGGTTCGCCTTTCCGTAGCTTTGGGGTATTACGTGGTGCCACAACAGACGGCCGCGAACGGAGCTTTCCGCGTTGGCCTCCAACACGAGAAACTCGGTGAGCTACAGAAGATACCATTGACATGCACTCGTGAAGACAGAAAACGAGAGCCTGCACGCTCAAAATATTTAGACGTAGTGATATTTTCTGCTAGAATTTTAACTGAATTTTTGGGTTTGCCTCTGAAGGTAAGGATGATATTCCGGCTGAATTATTAGTATTCTCAAAGAATATTCTGAAACACTGTCGTTTCTTTTATGTCCCTACATGCGACAATGCATAAATATTAACCCAATTTTGCCACTGTTCTTTGACGACATTATAAAATTATCTATTCACTTTTTCCCTATTCAAATAAAAACGAACGTATGAAATTAAACCTGAAAAAAATGTTTTCCTCCGCCTCCCATGAAAATATTTTGCTCTCATGCAGCACGGAGAAGTATATTTAATTCATAATTTTTGGATGCTAATGGTTATAATTTCCCTCGCGGATAGTTTAGGTCAGTGTGCTTGCTTTCCATGACGCGATTCGTGACGTTCCCGGGTTTGATTCCTTATCGGGTAAGATTACGTTTTCCTTGCAATGTCTCAGTATATGTTGCTGTGTGACGCGGAGAAGCTCACTTCTCAGGTTGAGAAGACCAGAAGACGGCGTAGGGATGCTTACGTGCTAACCACACGTACCCTGCAGTTACAAATAAGTTTTCTATAACTAGGAAGGAAAATCTCTAGTTTTTGAAAGGTCAATATTTCGCTTTTATAAATGTATTATTATTATTATTATTATTATTATTATTATTATTATTATTATTATTATTATTATTATTATTATTATTATTATTATTTTTATTATTATTATTCATCTTTTAACTATTAATAGTTAAAATATTGGGAAGGGACTCAAACTCAAGAAAGCGTGCGCAGATGATTTTATCCCCCATACCTCACATACAGTTTTTTACTGTTTTTGACTAAATAAATGAAACCCATGGCCACAAGGCCTGGGACGCAGCTGGTAGGCCCAGGTTTCGTCAGAGATTATTGCGCTAAAGTACATAGATACATACGTTCTTACATTGTGTGGCGGACTGTTATATTCAAAATATTCGTTAAACACGAGTAACAAAAAAATCAAAATTATTTTAAGAAAATTGCTTATCTAGCATACAACAAGAAGTATATCACTGAATTATTTTTATTTATTTCATGATAGACTGCAAAAAATATGTATTGTTCCATTTGAAATACAGTTACCTCAAATATCATATGTACTTTCGTGAAAACTGCATTGCAATAACTGCAGAAGTTACATGGCTCACCTGTATGTATGTATGTATTGATGTGTGTGCGTATATATATATATATATATATATATATATATATATATATATATATATATATATATATATATATATAAAAGAAAGTCGTGTTAGTTACACATTTATAACTCAAGAACGGCTGTACCGATTTGGCTGAAAATTGGTGAGCAGGAAGCTTAGAGCCAGGAGACGGACATAGGATACTGTTTATCCCGTTCGACAGCGTTCCTGTGTGAGAAAGCACGTTTTTGCACGTTTTTGCACGTTTTCGCACGTTTTCGCGTGATTTCGCATGTTAGCGGTCATTGTTGCCTGTTGTAACCATTGTTGTAACGCCGCACTGATAACAGAAGGCGATAATGAAAGCCGCCTTTCGTTCGCCGTTATATCTATATATAGTCGTGTTAGGTACACTATTTATAACTCAAGAACGGCTGTACCGATTTGGCTGAAAATTGGTGAGCAGGAAGCTTTGAGCCAGGAGACGGACATAGGATACTGTTTATCCCGTTCGACAGCGTTCCTGTGCGAGAACGAACGTTTTTGCACGTTTTCGCACGTTTTCGCGTGATTTCGCATGTTAGCGGTCATTGTTGCCTGTTGTAACCCATTGTTGTAACGCCGCACTGATAACAGAAGGCGATAATGATAGCGATATGACGTTTCAATTTAAAAGACTTCAATTTCCGATCCGTCTTGCATTCGTCATGACCATCAACAAATCACAAGGCCAATCCTTAAAAGTTTGTGGTTTGAATCTAGAATATCCATGTTTTTCCCATGGTCAATTATATGTGGCATGTTCACGGGTCGGAAGATCATCTGCGTTGTTTGTTTTTGCGCCTGATAATACAACAAAAAATGTCGTGTATCACAAGGTACTTAACTGAAGAGTGCAACCTATGCACCAAAATACAGGAAAAATAATGAATGATTAATCTACTTAATTTTTTTATTTGTATTTTCTAATAAACAATTTAACTTAATAAATTCCAAAATCTGCTTATTTATTGCCTTTAACAGCCGGTCCCTATGATTACAGCTTTGTATTTCTCTCTTAAACAAAAATCAATTCCAAAAAAAACGCTCTGCTACGTAATAGATTTTTTAATTATCTATTTAATATCAGAGCGTTTTTTGAAATTCTTCTTTGTTTGAGAGAAAAACACAAATCTGCAATTGCTTTATTATCACGAGTGCAACAAGGATAGTACAGTTTCTCACAGTGAGTGCGACGCGAGAAAAAGATGGGACCGGCTGTTAAGGCGGAACAGAGTTCGCCGGGTCAGCTAGTATATATATATATATATATATATATATATATATATATATATATATATATATATATATATATACACACATAATACGCAATACTAGCACTACCGCTGCTACAACAGCAACTGCTTTCTCCTATTATCGGTAATATTACGTAATATTATAATATTGCAACTTTTACTCTATAAACACTTCAGCCTTCATTTGGAAAACGCATAACTGATGAAAACGGGAGAGGTTCCAAAAAACACATACCTTCAATATCATTTTTGAAAGTTCAGAATATTAATTGAAAATGCCTCTCCCCCATTGAATTCAGTGTACTCTGCTTTATTCTCAAAAAGAAAGTAAAGAAAAATTGCCAAACTGGAATTTGAAAGCTAGCGCTAAAGTTCACATAGCAAGATTCCGTGTCCAAACGCTACCTTATTGTCTTATCGTATAAGCCATGCAGTTGAAATGTTATGAATTTTTAATATTAGCGATATTGTAATACATAAATAAAAAATACGAGAAATCTAGTGATATGTTAAAAAAGGTACATACTTGTTTCAATGATTTAATGTTGAGGAATAGATTACATGAAGAAATAAATATTTTACTATATTATGAAAGGTGTATGAAAGATAAGAAACAAATGCGCTTCAAATGAATTCTGACAAAGCAAACTAGCTGAGACTAAAATGACAAATAAACAACCAACACAATGTCGAAAGAATTCAATGAGCCTATTGCTCAATAAGAAAGGGCATGGAAAGTATAGCGATATCAATTTATTCTCAAGTAACTATGTGAAGAGAGCGAATTGTTACTACTTGAAGTGCATAGTTACTACATGAAGTGCACGGAGAAACGGTTTGCTTCAAAAGCGTTTGGAGAATATTAAGACATGTGATTTTCTTTTAGATAATTTCTGTTTCTTAATCTTCTATCATTTTCACAAGATTAGTTTCAAGTTGTTCAATTACTTTTTTGTGATTTTATTGTTTTTATTCTTTCTTCTGTTTAATTGTTTATGTGACATGCAAATAACCGTATACTCTATGAAGGAATATAAAAATAAAAATAAAAAAATTGAAAAGATTAAAAGGAGAGAAATTGCGAATCAAAACGTCAGTCAGCAAGTAGGATTTATGCTCACAATCGACAAACTATGCGATTCATTGGTCGATGGTGAGCACAATAACTCACAAGGGCGAGAATATTTATGCATTACCAGTGTTGGTTGATGGGTAAATATCTTGATACATCGTTCAGAAAAGATGTGTATGTATATATCATAATAATCTCTCTGAGAATATGACAATCTTCTCTTCACTTATGACTAAGAAAAAAGAAAAATTGTTTTTCTTCGTTTAGAGAGATACAAAATGTTTGCGTTTACATCTGTTGCAGCAGTCTTCTAATCTCCTATATGGGCCGCGTTTGTTTCATGGCGCCAGTATGAACGTTTTGAGAGCAGCCGCTTTCCGAGATGGAATGCGATCTCGTAGAAGCGCATGAAAGCGTCTGTGAAAGCGTCTGTGAAAGCGTCTGTGAAAGCGTCTGTGAAAGCGTATTCGATGCTGAATGCAACTACAGCCTTGCTACAGCAACCCTGCTACAGCAAGCAATGGAAAATGAACATCATAAATAAGAACAATGGAACATGAAGCAAGGCAAAACAAGGAATTGTGGAACGACTGTGTCAGCTGTGTATATGGCCAAAAAAACAAATCCTTTAATAGTCGACATGACTGATTGATGTGTATATGCATTTTAACGCTAGTACGTAAATATGTGTGTCTTGATGTATGACATATATACATAGGAGCAGAAACGCATGTGTATATTCACTTAATTCTCAAATGTCAGTAGATTTACTGATTGCTCTGAAAAAAAAAAGAAATATTATAAGAATTCGTTGAAAATTACATTGTATTACATAAAAATAACGTGTAGATCAAATGTATTATTGAAAGAAGTAACGATAAAAAATAGAAGTATAAAATAAAATGATAGCACACATAACCCAGTTTAATTACATGGGTTCTAATATGTTCAATCATCATGGACCCAGAAAACAAAACTAACAAATTCAACTATATAAATGGAACACTTAAAAGAACATTTAAAAATAAAGTAAGATCAGAATCCAAAATGAAACTTTACAATGTAATAGACATCCAAGCCTTCACCTACTGCTCTGAAACTTGGACCTTAACAGCAAAAAGCGCTTCAAGAATTCAAGCCTCAGAAATGAAAATCTTAAGATTGATTGCTGGATACACCGATTACATAAAAATTAAATTCAAAATCAGAGAATAATTAAAAGTACAAGAGATAAACTCCTATAGGTCAAACTGTTTTTTTTTACAAACAAAGAATGACTGGAGACAGAATTTCAAAGAAGATGCTCAATTACCACCCTCAGGGACGTGGACATCCTGACACCCCGAGAAGAAGGTGGAAGGAGCAGCTCAATCCGACTGAAGCCGGAACGGACTAGACCAGGTCCAAACCATGCAGTAAAAGAAGTTACGGGCTACGACCCAAAATTATGTTGATTTTTTTCAAGAGGACAAAGACTGTTTAATTTCTTGTACATTATCATCGTAGGGAAAGGAAAGTTATGAATTGATAGACAAACAATACTTAGTTCTTAAAGTTTGCACCTAATATGAAAACGTAAGTTTCCCGCGTCCGGAGTCAATGTCCTTGAGTCGTCGCGTCCTAGGCACAGATGTCAAGTCCTAGGCACACACGTCACGTCCTAAGCACGTTTCAACCGTCATACTGCAACCTTCTTCAGGGCGAAATGCGTGGAGATGGACTTTACACGGGGTTTTAAAGAATGAGGATCCCCACCACCCAGCTGCCGGTTAGTCGGACGATTGCCCAAAGCGGAAAAAGCATCTGCCAATCAGGCAACGGTCCCCCTGGACGTGGAGGGGTAAAGGGACCGCCCATGGTCGGACATCAAGGGGCAGCTGGACACGCCACCTGACGCGTCCGGACATCACACTAAAAGAGATGTTTCCAGGCCTCGTAGAGTCCTTGGCTTTGCATTCGAGTTCTGAAGATGTTTGATGATTTCCACTGCCTCTTTAACCCATTTCGGCCTTGATCTGTCCCCATGTATGGAAAACTGGCTACTCCTTTATTTATGTTAACATCCGACTCGTGGACAGGGAAGATCCCCTGGGGAGCGAGGAGTTTAGAAGAGGCGATGAGAAACGTAATCTTTAGATTTCTAAACAGTTATCATTTATTTTAAAGAATATTTCTTTCTTTGTAGTTTAAGCCTACAACATAGCGTTGCTCGTCTATCGTAAGTTTACATTCTCTTAAATGTGACATTTTAAACAATTAAATTACACAATTACCCACCCAATATTCCAAGAAAGACTACAAGCAATTTTTACTAAAATACTGACTGAAAAATGCCTATTTTCAAACTACTACGACTGCTGTAGTTGCCAATGTGAGACTTCTCTGGAAGGCCAAACAATGATAAAACAGGTTTGTTTTTATTTCTGTAAATATAACACTGAAAAATGATTCATTTACGACAATGTTTTATTACTCCACTAGCTCAGGGTAGTAGTGAGCTAGCCTACCCCACGGATTGACCCAAGCAACAGAACAAGTACGTTTGCTTGACGATAACTTTTACCACACCAAATGTTTGACAGTGATACATCCACAGATTCAAGCTAGTGGCGTTCCACCAGTACCTACTTCCTCGATTTTTTTCTAACTATAGTAATTAAAAAAATTGAGATCATCGAAAACGAAACTTGCTATATTTTTTAAGGATCGTGGATATAATGTAGAGAAGAAATTTGTAGCCGTTTTTGAAAAAAGTTTTTATAAACATCATTAATTTCCAGTAGAAATATCAAAAACTATTCGTTTTTTTTAAATGTACATAAGTATTTCAAAGATCTGATTTTTAAAACAGACTTCATTGAAGACAAATATTCTTATCTTCAAATTTGTACTTTTGCAATGTTCATTTTTCGAAATTTTCAAAAATTCAGAAAGTTTGACGAAAATGACTTTGTCACCAATATTTTACCGTTTTTTTTACATACGAACAGAACATTTTTAAAAAATGGGAAGCTACTTACAAAAGTAAATGTTTCCTATATTTCACGCAAAATTTCGCGAAAACTATCCATATTTTTGAAAAAATGTACATATCCTTATTGAAGATCTGTCATTTAGCAACAGATTCCATTCAGGCAAAATATATTCAGTATTGTAGTTGTAGGAAAACGCCGAAAAAAGTTCGCACTGCATATCAAGAGCAGCAACACAATAAACTCTAGATAGATTAACCTCATTATTTGAAGAAATGATTTTTTTTGAAGTTTCTAGTTCGTAACTGAAATACAGTATTGCGACACTCTCACTACTGATACGCTGCAAACTTTGGAATGCTGAATGCATCATTTTATCAGGATATCATTTCGAAATCTCATTAATTTTCTAATAACTCAAAAATAGATAAATCTATACTTATGTCATCGTTGCAATAAAAAAATGAGGTTGATGATATGAGGTTTTAGTGGTTCAAAAAATTCAAAATGAATTTCAATTTCATTTGGTATAAATGAAAGTAAAAATACAAGTGGTATTATGTAATCACATTGATTTTGATACGTGCCAGGTATTGACAACCCAACATAATTAACATCCCTACGTACAGTGTATTGAAACTGGGCTAAATGAGATTTAATTTGCGGTTTATTTATCCATTTAATATTATTTTCTATTCAAGACACGTGCCATTTCAGCAATTGGAATTCCCGAAGTGAATACGGAGCTTTTCTACATCTGAACAAAGCACTTTCAATGAGGTTCATTTTCTGTGCAGAATAGGTAATCAGTGCTTTCTACCATAGAACCGTTGTGCGCGAATCAACACGTAGTGATATGAGAAAGGGAGAGGCCCATAATCTGATTAATGCAACGCAATCGTGAGAGACCGAAAGACTTCATTGAGCTTTAATGGCATTTACTATTCCCGATGTTGTATATAATCAGTTGACACATACATTTGCTGACATAGAGGAGGTGAGTGTTGCCCTTACAATGATTTTTATCTTTGCGAAACAAATTTTCTATGCAAATAACTTCTGTGAATTTACTATTAATGCTTTATTTGATTTGCTTTATTTCGTCTAAAACATTAACAAATGTATTTGATGTAGGGGGTGAACGTTGCTTGCACACTATTCTTGAGCTCCTCATTCCCTACTCCATTCTTTTACTGTACATAGTCGAATGATTAATAAAATTACCAATAAAGCATGGACAGAAAATTTTTATTCTAGAAATTTTCACATCCTAATACTATCGAGGAATAGTTATTAGTATCGTTAATCGAACTACAGATTTGATACATTATTGTATTTTTAACAATATAGCAATCCCACCACTCGACTCTACTCCTATCACAACTACCAAACGAAAGCTCAACAAAACGTTCGCGTAGTGAAAGTATATTTATGTCCAGTAGAAATACAAGGAACCATATCAGCTTTTTCTCCAATGATGAGCGAAACTAGATGAAAAACCTTATCTAAGTGGGGGTTACTGACGCAGAAACTCAAGTATATTTTTGTTACAGACATATTTATTCCTTTAAAATAATACAGTAAAATGATGACTAATATATTAAATATCATTGTATTCAATGACATATTCATTCAATCATTCATATTGTATTCATTGTACAGATTGTATGTGTATTATTTTCCTTTTTGATGGTCAGTTTAGTCTCTAATTGTATAGAAACCAATATGGAGCAGAACAAATTCAATGAATAGCGAGTTGTTAAGTCAATGCTAATTTCAGGCACATGAATATATTCTGGCGATGACAAAACGCAGGAAAATGTCAGAGGTTACACTCATCATCTGTACCATTTACATGAATTGTTGACACACTTTTTAATGTTCACGATTATTTTCACACAAAATGAAAAAAATACCGTCATCAGAAATCTTGCGGCATTATTTTCAAATTCCGCACCTCTTTGGGTGAGAGGTTAGCTCACTGACCTCCCATCTCCCAAGAGTGCCGGTTGAAGCGTGACTAAATTTCCGTGGATTTTCGAAGGGTAGTGAATCAGCAAAATTATGTTCTTTGAAAATGTCCGTCCCAATCAGATTGCGTTCCTGGGAATCGCCTCAAGAAATATTACAGAGATCGTTGCTGTAGTGCTAATAAGGGAGTGAAAATTTAGTGAGAACTCTGGAAGTTTGCAAGTGTGAACTCGAATATTTCCAATCACATCGTTCATATCGACGTTGAGCCAGCCAACGGATCGGCCCTGGAAAGGAAAAAGTGGATAAATCTATTGGCTCAATTTAGAAAAAAATCCTCTAACACGTGGTGTAGCCAGAATACATTTTGTTTGTTCTTGATGTCGAAAAATCGAATGACCGCAAAACGTCAGTCTGTCCGTTTGCGAACAATGCTAGCCGCTAAACAGTTAAGTCGATTTTCTCCGAAATGATATTCCCCATTCGATCTGGCTGATGTCGTGGTCCCTTGAATTAGAAACCTATATTTTAATTTGGGGGTACTTTACATGATGCCCCTGAGACATTTCACAAATTTTCAAAAAAAGGCTCTATCATTTTTGAAAAATTTGATTTGTTAGATAGTGTAAGAACGTTCAAGAGAATAGTGCAAGTCTCATTTTCGTTGAAAACCCTAATTTTTCGAAAATTGCAAAATTTCGAATTTTTTGTCTTTCTGTAACTAAAATATTTTTTAAAAAAGTGACTTTTCCCCTTTATAAAATATGTTCCTTAAAGATAGATTTTGAAAAACGATATTGTACAATTTTTCGAGAATTTGAGTACTTTTCGCGTAATTTTGCGTCAAAATACGAACGAGAGAGAGAGAGAGAGAGAGAGAGAGAGAAAGAGAGAGAGAGAGAGAGAGAGAGAGAGAGAGAGTATGTGGTGTTTTAGCACTACTAGTTAAATGTGTGTGAATAGGAGTTTTACACGAAAAGATTTTGCTCTCGCGCCTCGACAGATACCACAAAATCCGCTAGGTGACACTCTAGTACAGTGATGTCGAGTTCTCCTAAAGGTGTGAGTGGCACGCTTCGTAGCACCGTGACATGCCACGAGCTTCTTAGCGCAACTAACCTCGGGAAAGGAAACTGTCACAAGAAACCCCGCCGTTTCCCAACTTGTTGAAATCTCATATAGGATATGCACAGACAGTAAATGTAAAAATATAAATAAAAACTAACAACAAACGTTCTTACATTTATTTTTCTATTCTCTATGTACCGCCTAATCGTATTTTCAGTGTAAAGCGTAAAATCGCTGAGAGTGATTTTGACTACCTACTGCTGTCTTGTCGCGAGGTGATCAACTTCTCGAAAGGGTGATTTCGTCGTGGTATCCGTACCACGGACTCCTGCTGACGACATTGACATCAGTGCTCTGGTGACACATTTTGAGCGAACAGTGCCCGGCCGAGAAAAGTGAGTATCTGAGGAACGTTTAGACTCCACCATTTGCGTCACCATTTCAAGAATAAAACGCGAAATAAAAGATGAAAGATGAAACGTCAAAGAAGGAATAGAAATAATTTGAGATACAAAAAATTGAGAAAGAAAAGTGAAGTTTTGAAGAGTACTTTTTACTCCAGTTGCAAATGGAGAAAGTAAAAGAAGGAAGTGTAGATGATAAATCTTAAATTACAAATAGGCAGTTTTATTCCAAAATAATTAATGGCATTCTTCCGATCCGAATATCCAGTCTAGTCCCGAAATGAAATATGTAACGCTTTTATAAATTAATTGTATTTGCATCATTACTTTCTTTTACAATATATGTAATAAATTTAGCAATAATAAATGGAATAGTATCTGAAAGATTTCTCTGGTTTATTTATTACGTAGTTCTGCAACAGTTCACTTGTCATCCATTCCTTCCCCAAGAGATGTTCGTCCTATGTTTTGTATTTTAGGCACTGTAGTTTGCACTGAAAGTGTAAGCAAAGCTCGAGTAGATGTTAGAGAACAAATGAACATTACGTTCTGCTCATTACCATATCTGTGCTAGAATGTCCATCAAGTATTATATCCTAAAGGTTTCAGTTACTATCTGTGGTAGATGAAGTGTTCGAAATGACACATTTTAAAGTATTTAGATAACAGTAAACAATCACACAACATGCATTTTAATTGTGTGAAGCAAATATTTAATATTATTAGTGAGACACATTTAATACTACTTTCTATTGTGAATAGAATGGAGAAATGTTCGTTACTTGTTATTTATTTAATTATACCTGCTGGAGTGAAGCTGTTATAACCATTATTCTGGCCTGTGAATCAGCTCATCGCGAGCACAGGACGATCGCACTTATAACGCTCGATACTTTCTGGATACGCTCAAGCGCCTACGATCGAGAATTCCGCAACACTAAAGTTGATCATTATACAAAGAGAAGCAACACAGGGAAAGCAGACATTTCTACCTTTTAAAGCGGCAGTGAGCGTATTTACGATTATGCAAAATAACGATTTATATCTTAAAATTGCAATTAATGAGACTAATATTCGTTTCACATTAAAACGCATCGCCGTAAATTCTACCTTTAGTAATATTCGTGGAACATAGCCCTCAAACAGTTGCCTTGAAATAGAAATAGCAATATCTGTTCAATACTCAACTACTTAAAACGCTGTCGTTAGTTTTTTTCCTTTCTTTAAATCATGAAAAATAATATATAAAAGTTTCTTCCTATTGTTTTAAATAGGTAGCATTCAACTTCAGTTAAAGTTTTACATCAGTAGAGGTATCAATACTTCAATTAAACGTCGAAATAAAATATAAATTAATACAATATTATTGTCGATACACTTGTATCGTTGCAAATGCATCTAGAACAAATAATTACTCCAAAAACTGTCAGTTTTATTTTACATCCTCCCTAGATAATTATAATTAATTTTAATTGGGCAAGAATATAATTGATATTACACAAACGCTTCATTTATTAATTACAAATTATTTCATCTCACTTCCTCACAACCACTAACTTGCCACATATTTCCGAATAAGTTTTATGCTCACTCTTACATGTTAGTTTTTCTTTTTCTTCCGGTCCAAATATCTATCTCTACTCATTAATACACTCCATTTGAAACGACTGAGTTCGCCGAGTTCGTTGACCCTTAATTAAATCCGGGGCAGGCGGTGTAAATGCCGCCACCTGAAACCCGCAGAAACTCTGGCGATGCGGCCTGGCAGAGGCTGGGATGCGGCGGCGCGGTCACCGGGGCCAATGTCGTGGGCCGCTGGGGGGCGAAGGGTGGGACCGGGGTGGGGCCGGAGGGGGAAGGGAAGGAACGCAGCCACCGCAAGACGCGGCTAGGACGCGAGCGAGGCCAACGCTGTTAGCGGCCCGCCCGCCGACATAACGAGGTATCGAGGCGGACGGTCGACAGCGGCGGTCGAGCATCGGGGCCTGCGCTCCGGCCCCCGCTGGGACCCCTCCCCGTCGCCTGCCCCCCAGAGCGCCCATTCCGGGAAGAGCTTGAGCGAGTCGGCAGGGAAGAACGTTGCTAGGGCGTCGGGGAGGAAATTGCGCAGACTGAGACGGTAGTCGTGTTAGATGCTACGGTGGAGACGGATCATAAGCGAAGGTGGCGGAGGTGGTGTCGGTGGTGGAGGTGGTGGCGGTGGCGGAGGTGATGGCGGAGGCGGAAGCGGTGGCAGAAGCGGTGGCGGTGGAGGCGGCGGTGGTGGAGACGGAAGCGGAGGCGGTGGCGGTGGCCGAGGGGGTGGCTGAGGCGGCGGCAGCGGCGGCGGCGCACGTGGCGGAGCGGGTGGCGGAGGCGGCGGCGGTGGAGGCAGCGGTGGCGGAGGCGTTGGGGTTGGCGGTGGCGTAGGCGGTGGCGGTGGCGGAGGTAGTGGCGGAGGCGGCGGCGGAGGTGGCGGCGGATGCGGTGGCGGAGGTGCCGGTGGGGGCGACTGTGGCAGAGGCGGCGACGTAGGCGGCGGTGAAGGTGGCGGCGGAGTCGGCAACGAGGGAGGCGGTGGCGCCAATGGTGGCGGCGACAGTGCGGCGACGGTGGCAGTGGGAGCGACGCCCAGGGAACCAGCAGCTTCTGCTGCGGCCAAGGTGGAAACCTACGGTGACGTGAGCTGTGGCTGATGCGGTGTACTTTAAGACAGACACGTCCATGCTGGCTGGGGGGCGTCAACTATCCTTCGTACGATAGCAGGAGCTTAACGGTTCGTCTCCACTTTTCAACCTCGTAAAGAATTCAAACTGGATTAAATCGACCATTACATTACCTATCTCGCAACCAACTTCTATCACAACACACACCAAATTCCTGCACTATTAATATTCAGACTAGCCAGAAAAATTTCATACAGAACCAGAATCCAAAACATCCGTTTCACATCTTCCTAAGGAAATTCTCGGATCTAAACCCTGATTAGAAGGCCCATAACTGGACCCCTCCTCCTGTGATAGTGGTTAAGGTGAATTAATAATTCATTGTGATTCCGGGCGCGTCAACTACTGTGATCATTAGGCCCGTACGTGTATTGCGTGCTTTTGCTGGTAGGTGGCAGTGGTCTGTCCTCGCTGTATGGCGAGATCCGGCGTCGACCTACCGTCGGCTACCGGGATGTTCTGCAACCAGGTATCTCCCACCAGCGGGGTACCGCCCCAGCCAGGACAAGCTCTGAGTTTCCAACCGGTCTCCCGGCATGTGTGGTAGTGTAGTGCATGTAAGTATAAGTGTGTGTAAGTAAGGGATGGGGATAGGACAAGGATGAGGATAGGACATGGATCTGAAAAAACGTGAAAAAGTACCGGTCAAAGCAGCCGGCTGCTAGAATTCTCCTCCAGCGACAGAATTCGACCTAGCTGATAAGCTAGTCTCGAAAATACTGCCACCATCGGGACTCGAACCTAGAACCTCCCGGCCAGAGTGACTGCACAAATATCAGTTCATACCCTGTGCCATTTCCCTCGGTATAAAGTGATTTAAGATAGATGTAAGTCAGAAATTGCAAATGTATAGTTATATGTTAACTAACTTGTAATATACAACCAAACTCAATAAATGTAAAAAACGGGCATCAAGCACAAGAAGCAATAAGGCTGGACGACGTGTAGCGTAGGAGTTTCACTATTTGTCTTTCCCTGCTGAAACTTGGGTTTCACATCCCGGTCAATTCATTTTGATGGACAGATGAGGGTTTGCGATATATTTTCTAACGGTTCGCTCTTTGGGCCAGTCTTTTACTCCACCGTTCCTCCGTCGCCATTCGTATCTTATTTCATAATCACACACGCATTAAAATAATTTAGTAATTTCTAAGTATGGCCGTAAGACACTGAATCTGGTATTGTAATGAATACAGACGTAATGGAAGAGATGGTGGTGGCCAAATAGAAATTTTAGCACCTGTGTAAAAAGAGATTACAAGGGAAGTGGCTTTACAGTTTCAAGTGACAATCATACATGTCACGCGCAGAGTTAAATGTTACAATGGTATGTTAGGAGAAAACTACGAGAAGGCAAAACAAACATAGCTTTAATCGCGTTAATTACAGCGGGAGCGCTGTTGCAATGGACACAGCGATGGTAATATCAACAATCATAAAAGAGGTAGTGCAGCAGCCTTCGCCTGCAGGGACTACAGCATAGGTGACAGTGAAGCTAGTATAATACGTCCGCGTAGGTAAACGAAGGAAGCGCTGTAATAACAGCCTGCAAGATGGATACGCTGATTGCAGTCTGTGCAAACGAGGCGGAGCATGGGCGGACGCCCGCTACGCAGCAGGAGGGACGACGCTGCAGCAGAGGAGTCGCAGGGGTGGGGTGGGGTGGGGGTAGGGCAGAGAAGTAAAGCGAGGCGAGACGCGAGAGACACGGTCTCAGCAGCCGCGTGGGCGGCGTCAGCGGTGGCGTAAACAGGTGTGAAAGTGGGCGTGGCGACGCGACAGGGTGGGTTAGGGTAGGGTGTCGTGGGATAGGATAGGGTAGGGCACCAGTGGTGGCGTAAACAGGTGTGAAAAAGGGCGTGGCGACGCGGTGAAGTGGGAAATGGTAGGGTGGGGTGGGATAGGGTAGGGTAGAGTAGGGTACAGTGTGTTGAGGGGTGACTTAGATAGCAACAGCGGTCGCGCAGCGGCAGTGGCGACGAACTCGAGGGAACTGGCGGTTGAAAGCGGTTAGAAGCGGTTTGCGAGGGCAGTGCTTTGCAGTGGTGGCGTCTAGGCAGGGGACGCATTGGTCCGTGCTTCCTGCTTCAGGCGTCATTCACAATGGAAACTCAAACGTAACGTAATGCTGTAAACTTAGCCGTAAAATTTACACGTAAACCAAGCATTCACAATGACGCACGTAAGCTGGAACGTAAAATTCTGCCGGCGTCCCTGTCAGCTGGGATGAGACCCACGGCCAGGCGCCAATCGCGCCTTACCTATTTCTTCGCCGAGGCCATCCAGCGTCTCCTCTCAATCCCGTTCCCCCGACTTCCGCGCCACACGATTCGAGACGATTCGACGCGCCCCGCTCCACTCGGCCCCGCTCCGCTCGGCCCCGCTCCGCTCGGCCCCGCTCCGCTCGGCCCCGCTCCGCTCTGCCCCGCTCCGCTCTGCGCCGCTCCGCTCTGCCCCGCTCTGCCCCGCTCCGCTCGGCCCCGCTCCGCTCGGCCCCGCTCCGCTCGGCCCCGCTCCGCTCGGCCCCGCTCCGCTCGGCCCCGCTCCGCTCGGTCCCGCTCCGCTCGGCCCCGCTCCGCTCTGCCCCGCTTCGCGCCCGGACCCGTCGCCCAGCCGCCGCCTGCATGCCGGTTGGGCACGGTCGGAGTGCAGCGCGCCTCCACTGAAGAGCGGTGACGCAGGGGCCCAGCCTCCCACCCGCCCGTCCACGCCCCAGACGTCGCCGGCTTATTGGAACGTTTTCATCCAGGATTGGATTGATTCGTTCCCGCGGAGTGGTTTCGCCTTGATTGAAGCAATTTTCTTACAGTTACATTTTAATTGACGTTAACAATTGCTGGAACAGTTTTCGTTCCGATTCTATTTTCGCGTCTGCTGTGTTCATTATTTGTAAAAAATGTTTTTTACGTATGCATTACCTTGGAATGACTCTGGAGGTCTGTAATTGAAAAGATATTGCATGTATATACACAATATATTTCAGGAATTACACATGAATATTAATTTAGAGTTATTGGGTTTTCTTCTAGTTTAGTAGTGCATAATATAAATTATTTTATAATTCTCATATGTGATACGCTCGTACATTAAATAGAAATATGTTATTAAAATTACTTTTTTAAATCAATTTTTTATTAAAATATAAATGTAAATTTGTATTAAAATTTCATTTCAAATAAAATGTGATAAATATTATCATAACTAAATAAGAGCTAACGAATTTACAGTAGTATAGTTTAAATTCATTCTAAATTCAAACTAAAATATTATATTTTTACATTATATATTGATGGGGGAACAAGTTAACTGAATTCCGTGGGTGTAGTTTAAATGGCAGAAGAAATTAGTAATATGAAAACTGCAATAACTTGATCGACAAGCAAAATATGCTGCTGTGAAAATATCGATGTCATTTCCGCTTTGTTTGCCAATATTTCAATCCACTGAGCATTGCGTACAATCAGCACTACTGTCAGGTAACATCAGCTAACGAATGTATTCCACTCGGCCCTTGTAGCTCCTGCATTTTTATTCTTCTCGAGCGAACATCAATTGGATGATTTTACTCTGGGTCAGAAAGCGAATTCACAAGAATCTCAATTGTAAACGAATTACAGGTAATTTACTTCTAGTACAAAAAGATAGATTGGAAAATCTTTATTTGGATTTTCTGCATCATTTCTTACTAAAACGCAAAATGCTATACAGCTGTGTTATACGTGTTGCCTATCCACTTCACCAGGCAACTCAAGGACCAACATTTTAAAACACAATTATTGTCATATGTACCACGTAAAAGTAGTCAGCATAATTTTAGCTAGAGTTTATATCGAGATATGACGTTAGTAGCACAAAATATTAGTTGGATTACTCGTATATGAATGGAACTTAAAATAAACTAAGATGATTTTTTGTAAATATAACGAAATTCATAAACATTTAACCATTAATTTTACACATTTCTTTAATGTATTGTTAATATGTTTGTGATATGTAAGTAAGTATTTTTTATAGAAACCATTCACAGATAATACAGTTTTTTTAATTACTCTGCATTTCGTTGGTTCTGGAGCGGTTCTGATCTGGAGATCGTAGGATTCGATTCCCAACGCAGGCGGATTTGCGACATTAGCTACATACCTAGGTCAAATTACGTGCCGTCTGAAGAACAATTCTAACGGACAGCTACTGTTGTCGGTGTTTTTACGTGGTTTCTCCGATAGATACCAGACGAATTTCGGAGCAGTATCCTAGCAAGCAGGCCACAAACTCTCCGCAATCTTTTCTTTTTCTTCCTTTAAGGATCCTCATCCCTTACATACATACACACACATACACTTTCATGCATTACACTACCGCACAAGGCAGGAGATTAACGCTTGCACCATCTGGGCAGTGCCCCCTGGGGAAGATTCCGGGAGGGTGAAATTCCCCGAAAGTCTACATTCACGATTCGGCGCATTCGACGCATCATACAGCGCGGAAGAAACACCGCTAACTCAAGGAATAAAAACATTAATTACACTAAGGGGACTAATGACCGTAGCAGTTGAGCCCGGAAACATTAGTCACTCAGCTACTCAATCAATACATTGAAGCAGAACTTCTTGCAATATGGTGTGGTCAGCTCGCGATTATTTCTTCTCGTCCTTCCACTCCCATATTTTAAGGCCAATCCGCGTCGTGCTCCTAAACAGTCACGATACCGTCCTTTTTAATTTCCTACTACTTTCCTGCTAGTGAGAAAGTTATGTAATGCTGCGCTAAAAACGGCGAATTTTCGGCAGAAAACCCGTATTACAGGGCCCTTGTATCGAAAAAGTGGATAACTCTAGTTGCTAAATTTAGAAAAAATTCCTTTAAGAGAGAATTAGCTCTCCGCTCTTACGGTCATCTCAGAAGGCAGTTAAAAACAGAAGAAACACACGGAATGAATCTATTTTTCTCTCTGCAAGCCAGCAGACGGTTTTGAACGAAAAAAATGCCAAGTCGAACGAGTGACGTTTGAAATGTCACGCTTTGCTGCGAATTTTGCCCAAAGAGTGGTTTTAATCTCCACCTAGGGAGTACATGACCTTGGAGTTGGTGGTGGAGCTTGAGTATCCCAGTGACCCTGAAAGATATGTCGGAGGTAGCGTAGCTGCTGGTAGGGTCTCCCTTGCCGGACAGGTCAAAGGGTAGGGATGAAACGAAGAAGTACTCCAGAAGAGGAAGCAGTGCATGCTTCCCAGAACGAGAGGATGCCAACGAGGATTGCCAACGGCGGAAGAGCTGTCGCCTCAAGCTTCCTCTAATCCCAGGTTAGATGTGGCTAAATATCTGCGGTATTGCAACGAACGCGGTGAAAGCAATGCACTTGAGATGGTGCTCCGAACAACGCAATCTGCCAACAAAAAGTAATTTGAAGTTGTTTTTTTTTCTGTCGCTTTATTTTCATCTAGGGTAACTTTCTTCGCTCTTCATTCTGAAACAACATATTTTAAATCTGACTTCAGGTGCTTGGCAATCATATCCATACACTCTTACTTCGTATTTTGCATATATTGCGTATATTGAAAAATTGTTCAAGAAATGACAAGGGCCCTTAAGGGATATGGATTTCGCATGTCATATATTGAAGAATAACGCAAATTGTAGTAAAAAATTAAGAAATATTAAGAAATTCAACAGCGTATTGCTATAATTATGACTACTTTGGTGCCCAAATACTAGGTATTGCAAACACGTTGCAAAACTAATGAAACGTATAGAATTCATAACAAACTCCAAAGCACATGAAAATACGAGAGATGATGAAAATGAAACCTAGCATCAAACAATAAATGCGACAATTTTTACATTCTCGCCTACCAAGTACTTACATTGTAAAACGAAAATATTGTAAGACTGAAGCGGAAAGTTGGGATTTTTCTTCACAAAAAGACTTGTATAGTAGAGCCCCGACAAACGTATTCAAACTTGTTCCTATATGCAATAAATTACTTCCCGTAGAACGTTGTGTAGTCAGAATTCACGTTTTATGCAACCTTGTTACAAAAAATAGGTTTACGCCAAAACATATGTCTGTCCCTTCGTCGATGTAGTACGCAAACCGTTTAGAGGATTTTCTTTAAAATTGACATGACCCAATTGATCTGGGCAAACTCAAGACATTGCGACTTTGAAATGGCCATTTTTATTCTCGAGGCAACTTTACATAAAGGCTCAAAATCTTGTATATTTTTCATATACTTGTATATATTTTCTCAAAAATTGCTTCAAAGTTTTGGATTAATTTTTTTCAGATAGAGTAAAGAACTCGTATAAAAATTATGCAGGTTCTATTTTTTAAAGTCTGTGAAATTTGAAAAATTGCAAAAAAATAATGTAGTAAACGTACAAAATATATTATAGAACTTTTTACTTTCTCGTATACGTACGTATATACGGAGAAATATACGTAGTTTAGAGAAAGATATTATGTTGCGGAAAATCAATTTCGAAATTTCAACAGAAATACAAGTTTTGGAGTCCTCTGATACCGAAAAATTGTTGTTTTTAAACGTCCGTCTGTCTGTCCGTCTGTCTGTCCGTCCGTCTGTGAACACTACTAGCCCCTATTACGAACGTAGGATTTTTCCAAATTGAAGAAACCCCTGTCCATCTGCCTCATGTCGAAGTTTTGAGATTTTGAAAAACATTTTTTAAAAATTCGGGGTGCTTTACATGAAGCCCCTGGAACATTTCAGAATTCTCTCAAAAACGGCACCAAACCTTTTTCATTAAATTTCTTGTAAGAATAGAGTAAAATGCACTTATAATGGTGGTATGTCCAAATTTTAATGTTAAATCAAAATTTTCGATATTTGCAAATTTTTGAATTTTTCGGCATCTTTCTTCAACTACAAAAATGAAGATAGAGTCTTTCTTTCAAATAAATTTTGTTGCCCATAATTACTTCTTTCTATAAGGTCACATACATCTTTTCGAAACTTTCGGTATTTTTCGCGCAAAATGGCTTGCAATATGTGCAATTTTAATAAATAACAAAAACAAGATTTTCCCAAAACCTGCTTCAAATTTTTTCTCTCAAGTTTTCGATGGGATAGTGCAAAATGTACACTATGAGATGACATACACTCCATTTCGCTCTATTATTTTGATTTTGCAAAAATTAAAAAAATATATAATTTTTTAATAGCCTCTCACGCCGGTAATACATTAGCGGCAATTTATATTGTATTAACGAGTACATGTGTTTTAAATAATGCCATATAAAATTTCTTGAAAACTCAATAGTTTTCTGTGAAAACGAGCCCAAAAGTTTGCATTTCCAGAAATACTCAAACGCCATTTTCTCGAAGATATGTCTATTGTTTTTCAAACTGTTTGAATTGACGTAAAATTAATTTTCGTATATTCTTTTGTTATTTCAAAAATTACACAAATGTATATTTCTTGAAATATCCCTCATGTCTTTAACATGCACATTTTCAGCAATTTGTGAACACTATTTCATTTGTGAGTTAAGGTGCTTCAAATAATATTTAATTATTTTTTTAAAAAAATTGTTTCAAATTTCTCATTTACGGTAGAGCTTAAACGCTATTTTCTTAGATAAGGCTCCGAATGTTTCAATGAAAATTGTCATATACGACGAGGTTTTACTCTTCTACTTTAATATTCTCAACGTAATATTTTGGTTCTACCGTTTGGATCAGAAAAAGTAAGGAAATGTGAAAAAATGTGTTTGGGCGGCGATCGACGGCAGCTGGCAAGTGTACGTAGCAAGACCGAAAAGCAAGACTCAACCAAAGAAATTAGAAAACTAACTAGTACAAGAAAGTCTGTGCCATTCTGTAGCACCACTAGTTTCTTAATGACATGCAGTCCCTTAAATAAGGTCATGTATATATTTGTTTAAAATACGTAGTTTGTTGAACGTAATTACTTGAACGATAATACAATGCAGTAAAGGCAAGTTATATTTTTTCTCAAAAACCGCTCCAAATGTGTTCTTTAATTCTTTCCTGGATACAACGAAGGAGGCCTAACTGTAGCGCATGTCTCATTTTCAGAGAACTCTCTAAATTTTCAAAAATTACGTCAGAAATATTGCGAGAAAGCACGCAGCGTTAAAACATTAATATCACGTAAATACATTATTTTTTGGGCCAATAAGAGCGTGAAAATTGAACTAATGAATGCTAAAATATTGTAATATGGATACTTCTTATTATAGAAGACGTACACTTGCGCGGAAAAAAAGTCTTCGGTTGATAAACTCTCAGGTACAGGTAAACTTTGTGGTAAAATTGGAAGGGGCGAGGGAGATGAACAGTTTCCAGATTCACAGAATACGGTCCCTGCCCTCTGAAGCAGAACCAGAGCCACAAAGGGGCCTCAGGCGCACGAGAGCATTGTGGTTTGCAAGAAGCGTCCACGGCAAAGCAAAGGAGTCGGCGGAGCGCGGCTGACGTGGTAAGAGGGAGGCAGCGCAAAAAGAGAATGGGTGACAAGGAGGGGAGAGTGAAGAGACAGGCTTGGCAATGCGGCGACAACGAGTAGTAGTACTTTGTTGGAGAAGACGAGCGGAAAGGAGAAAGTTGTGAGTGTGTGATAGGAAGAGTGAGGGATATGGAGAGATACCACGATTGATACGATAACCGAAATATTCGGCACGGGTCGGATCGTGTAGGGTGGAGGTGGGTCTGGTCGAGTCGAGATGAGTCGGTCGGGTTGAGATTGGTGGGGTAGCTAGTCGGGTCGAAATAGGTCAGGTCGGGTCGAGATGGGTCGGGTTGGGTCGAGATGGGTCAGGTTGGGTCGAGATGGGACGGATTGGGTCGAGATGGGTCGAGTTGGGTCGAGATGGGGCGGGACGTGACTGCTCGGATGGAGATGGATCGGGTCGAAAGGGATCGGGACGTATTGTAAGGGATCGGGAGTGCTCAGAAAGGGTTGGGTACGTTCGGGTACGGTCGGGACGCTTTGAAATGGGCGTAGAAGGGTTGCGAGAAGAAGCAAGACAAAATAGAATGAAATGAATGGAGAAGAGATGGGCAAGTTGAAGGAACGCAACACAAGATGTGGAGAAGCAAAGGCCGGGTGTTGGGGGAGAGGAAGCTGGGCGACGGGAGCCCGGGTGCCAACGCGGTCGCCAGCGGCTTTACCTTCAGCGATTCCAGGGATGAGGATCCCTGCGCCTCGCGTCTCAGAGCCTTCCTGTGGTCGACTGGAGGATTATGCCGCTTTATAGAACGTAAGCACGGCAAAGACGGAATTGTATAGTGAAGGTATAAGCGAGTCTGATGCATTATTCTCTTAGTTTTTGGATAATGGTGGTAGAGGAAGTTTTAAAATTTACTTGCTCGCGATATAATTAACGTTCATTGTTGACGCTTTTCTTGTGTAGATAAGTATGTGCTGTCTTTCTACAGATAAAGGAAAGAGAAGTGTAAATTCTCCCTGAGGTATATTTAAAATTATTAGTTGCATATTAAAATACGCTACATAAATGCCGCTTCTGACGAAACCTTTGAAATATATTGCATTGTAAGAAATAATTAAACGTAAATAAACATCAATTAACATTGTTTACTTGATAGCACTTCCAGATACATTTTCGACGAATTACATTTGCCGCAATCAGGTTTTTTCCGAAGGAGCTACATAGGTGTAGTGTTCAGTCGACTTGGTGGATTCTCTTAAAGCACTTTTCTTTTTTATGATTTTCAAATTTATTTTTATTTCTTGAGTTATATTTTTTATCAAGGATTCAATTTATAATTTTTTTCATTTTAGACCGAAATCATTAGCGTCTACTATTATTTTAAGCATTAGCTACATTTAAACAGTAGATATAACGCACGTAAACAAAAGTATTGAATTACAATATTTTTTAATAATTTGATAATTAATTGTTGGAAACCAGATTTTTTTAATATTTAATCATTGATTTAAGTCTTCAATTGAATTCAAATGTTTATACACTGAAGACTGTTTGTAATGCCAAAAGTTTTCCTTATCAAGTCCAGACCTGAGCCCTGTCAAGATAATCAACAGATAATCAAAATTTAAGTTGTCGTGAAAAGTCCGACGATGGTGATGATTAATTTATCTTATATTTTGAGCATTCGAATACAGTAGGATAATCTGACTAGTAGATAGGATTCGGTCAAATTTTGACAGACGTGTGGGTCAGTTTACTTCATTAGATTGCAGTGGGTAAGAGTGAACTAGACAATTCTTAATCTTGTGATAAGTACTTGAATTTTGTTACAATAAAAACTAGTGAAAACTACATTTATGAATTTTTATGTCATTCCAGCTCTAATAGACTCAAATTTTTCCCAAACAATTCAGATTTTGCTAATAACTATTCCATGGGCTGAAAATGTGTATACGTCAGGGGGACATGTTTATTTGGTGTTTATTAGAATATTGTAGCGTGAATAATTGTTAAGTCTTTTTTTCCCTCAGCGTACAGACTACCAGCCAGTTAGTTGAGAAATCGTAAAAGTGTCAATCCAACCAAGCTAGAAATTGAAAACTCACAATCAGTCCATAAAAGACCCAAAGATTCAAAACGGCAATATCTGCATACAGTTTTAGAGAAAACGTTAAAATATCAATTTATTCTTCAAAACGTTATTTCTCAAATTCTCCATCACATAATTTAAGATTTTGGGAGCTTAAAGTAGAACTAATGACTTCCAATCTGTCACTCAAAATACATAACTTTTAAAGTTACACTAAATTTTGTTACAATTTTGATTTTTACGTATGTGAATTCCTTGCTAAATCATCACATTAAAACTAATCGACAAATTAAAGAAAAACTGATTTTTAAATCTTTATTAGTAAAAGGATATAAGACCAACTTCATTTTTTTTAAATTTGCTATCAAGAAATATTTCAACATATAATTCTTTTAAAATTTTTCTCGTCCTCTTTCGTTTAGCAGCTGACATGCAATATAATTTTCCTTCATTTCAATTTCCCAATATTTTAGTACATAACTTATATTAATGAAACATTGAAACTTGTAAATTTACTATGCAAACAATATGTGCATTGGACTTGATTGGTCTTACTTTAAGCTTCCAAAATACTTATAAATTGTGAGATGGATTATGTAAAATGAGGGAGATTTTTTTGAAGAAAAAACGATACTTTCACATTTTTGTTGAGAGTGAAGAAAAATATGACTGAGTAATGGAAATTGGCCGATTGTGGATTTAAAAATTCACAAGTTATTTGTTTCTGGGAAGGATGAATTCCCGTCCTATTCCTAATGAATTCCTACATTCTTCTGCAGTTCATCTACCGTTACAAATAGTTTTTCTATAACTCGGGAACTAAAATGTCTTGGTTTTTTAAAAGTTACTAATCTCACGTTCTTAAAATTATTATTATTATTATTATTATTATTATTATTATTATTATTATTATTATTATTATTATTGTTGTTGTTGTTGTTGTTGTTGTTATTAATAATAATATTAATGTTGTTTTAACTTTCATTTATCTTTCAACTATTTATCATTAAAATGTTGGGATGGGACTGTGGTATTTAAGAAAACGGGCGCAGATAATCTTCTCCCTCATACGTCATACATTTGGTTGGTTGGTTAGTGATTCCGGGCGCGTCAACAGCTTAGGCCATTAGTCCCGTTAGTGTTGTGCGTGTTTTTTCTTCGGGAGATGGTGATCTTCCCCCGCTAGCGAGATCCGGCGCCGACCTACCGTCGGCGAGCGGGGTTTCCCTCTAAGCAGGACTCTCCCACCAGCGGGCCACCGCCCCAGTCGGAACAAGCTCTAAGTTCCGATCGGTCTTCCGAAAAATGTGGTAGTGTAGTGCATGTTAGTATAAGTGTGTGTGTAAGGGGAAAGGATAGGACAGGGCAAGGAAGAGGAATGAAAGATCGCGCTGGGTCCGTGGCCCGTTTGTTAAGGGACTGCTCCGGCATTCGCCTGGTGTTGATCGGAGAAACCAAGTAAAACTACCGATCAGAGCAGACGGCTTCTAGAATTCTCCTCCAGACAGCGACTGAATTTGACCTAGCTGAAAAGCTAGGGTCGAAAATCCTGCCGCCGTCAGGATTTGAACCTAAGACCTCCCGGTCAGAGGCGCTGCAGTGACATTAGTTGGCGCCCTGAGCTACGGTTCCTGGTTACGTCATACAGTTTTTACTTTTTTTGAACAAATAAATCATATAAATCAAATGTGTGTCAATATGTTTGGTTTGTTTACAATGTAATGTTGACCCGATCTTGAATTGTCAGAGTGCGTTCAATACGCTATTAGTGCTTTATGACTATATTGTGAATTATAAGTTAATTTCTCACATTGTTCATTAAGTATAATGAGTACGTAGTCTTGAAATTATAATTTTGCAACAAATATTTTAATTATATTCCAAAATCTCAAAATTATTTTATTTTCTACAGTTTTTATAAATAATTTTTCATCGTATTTACTTAAGTGTTCTTGAAAACTAGACAGTATTCTCAAAATATATTGTTACAAATATTCCGATTTTGCCAGTATACGCTGGATGTGAATTAATTAGATTAATTCAATTTATTTACGAAACCTGATGAAATTATAAAAATCATCGGAACGTGACATAATATTCTCACAATAAAAAATCGTATATTCTCACATCACGTTAAAAATTTGTCACGTATTCACAAGTGGATACGCAATCTACATTTTTTGTGCCCGTAATGGAAATATTTTTTAATTAACTGGCAGCAACATTCAATCTTTTTTGTACTGATGCACGAGTCTCCAACAAATATCGTGTTAATTCGAAATATTTTTATCTTTTTATTAAATGTTTATTACATGTTCGAGTGTCGTTTGGAATTAAACGAAATCTGGATGCACAGAGCTTATTACATTTCACCTTCAGCGAATATTAATGTCGATTATTACGACCGAATAGAAAATTCTGTTACCGATATTTATTGTGATGAGTTAATTTGATTAATTTAGCATGTTTAAATATCATATATTCTTTTAATTTCTCACCTTAATTCGTAAGAAGAGAAAGTACTAAAATCATGCACCGGAAACGGCTATATTTTGACAGAAAATTCTCGGGCTCTGATCACGGCAAAGTGAATGTATGAGGTTCCTACATGCAATAAATTACTTCCTCTAACACCTTGTCAGCTCTAGAACCTTAAACATTCACGACAAAACGTTAGATTGTCTGTTCCAGGCCCGCCCGTCAGTCTGTGGTCAACGCTAAACAGTTCAGCCGGTTTTCTCCAAAATTGATATTCCTCTATCAATCTGAACGAACTTCAAGCACCACGTGTTTGAAATTGATATTTTGATTTAGGGGGTTACTTTACATGAAGTATCAAAAACAACATAAAAATTTTCTCGAAATTGGTACCAAATTATTTTTTGGAATCTTGTCCTGAGATAGCGTAAATACTCATAAATATGGTGGGGGTCTCATTTTCGTTCAAATGTCAGATTTTTTTGGAAATTGCAAAAGCTCACATTTTCGGCGTCTTCTTACAATTACAATATTGATGAAAGAGTTATTTTCATGTAATGAAATATGTTTTTCGAAGAAAAATATTGAAATAAGTTCAGGTAAATTTTATCCATAATTTGAGTGGTTTTGTGTAATTTCGGGTCAAATATAGGCAATTTATAATTTTTCTCTTAAAAATAGTTCCACGTTTCTCTCCTTGTATCCTCCTTTACATTTTCTCCTTATTTCTATCAATGGATAATAAATAATATGGCGGTGATCTCATTTGCGTTGAACCTTCTAAATTTTCAAATATTGCAAATATTAAAAATGACAGAAATTATCTGCTATTTTAGCACCACTAGTCTCCACTTTCTTTCATATTTTCCTTTCCTTTAGGAAATATTTCTTCCCTCTTCATCGGCACAAACCTTTTGCAATTTATATAATAAATTCAGCAAAGACAAGAAAATTTCGCTAATGATTCCAGAACAAGTTTCCAACTATTTTGCACTGCGCATATAAGACATTTCTATCACTAATTTCTAAGATTTTATTTATTTATTTTCTTATTTACTTATTTATTTATTTATTTATTTATCGGACGACCATTGGGTTGCTCTTAGGGAGCGTGCTAGCTTTCTGGAGGCGACCCGGGGTTTGATGTCCGGTCGAGATAAAAGTAAAGCTGTAGTTCTCGAAATGAAACCGTCTTAGTAGAAACGAGATAATGCACAGGCAGCTGACTACGGTGATGGGTCTGCGACATGCTTACTACATAAATCTCTCTCTTACTTCCAGGCCCAGGCGTGAGAACACTGCTATGTACGCAAAAGTCGGATTAATTTGACCCTAGAATGCCACATACGTACATGCATTTATTTATCGTTGAATACGGTGAATAAGCTGATAAGACAACAATTTGTGTTTGTAATGAAATAAATATACTTCTGGAGGCATCTAGACAATTGTGTACATACATTGTAGTTTACACTGCATTGCACATTACATTGTAGTAGTGTGCTGCTTCTGGTTGCTAATGTGAGCATGTGCATTTCGAACGTAACGTAAACTTCATTCAATCATAAACGCTTGTCACGTCCGATAAATATTCTTATTATTTTCACTATATCAATTATTTGAGAACTCACAAGATTCTTAAATTGTTTGTGTGTGTTGTTGTGTGTTTGTGTGTGGTGTTGTGTGTTTATTCACTCTTGAAGATTGGTCCACATAATCGCAGGATGGTAAGAGAAATTCGGTCCTCTAATATTATATTTTTACGAGTTATCAGCATATATACAAGAGTCGAATATTTACATATATAAATACAGAACCTACTTGTCCAGGACTCTCGAACGTCTGGTTCTCTGAACCGATTGGCCACGCACGAACACAATGCGCTCGCAAGCGCCGGCTCGTGTTGTGTTCCTCTTGCGAACGTTAAAGGGATTTCCGAGGAGGCGGTATTCTGGCACGGAAGAAGAAAAGCGCGTACTGTTTTAATGCAGAAGAAAGTGCGAATAACCCTGAAGTGAAGTTCCGATCAACGTTAACAAAGTGTGCATGAATGTATGTACTTTGGCGCAATGACCTCTGACGAAGCCTGGGCTTACCAGCGATGTCTCGTCCTTATGCGGCCATGGGTTACGGGGTTCGTGTGGTTAGCACGTAAGCATTGCTACGCCGTGTTCTGGTCTTCCCAACCAGAGAAGTGTGTTTTCTCATCGTCACATAGCAACATGTACTGAGACATTGCAAGGAAAACGCACACTATAATCTTTGTCGACCGGGAATCGAACCCGGGGTAGCGTCACGGAAAACGAGCACGCTGTGTAATTAGCTATCTGCGTGGGCGTTAACAAAGTCTATTGAGGTTAAATAATGTATACTTTGAGTGTGTGTATTTAAAAATTATGATTTTTTTACCGGCACGATTAATTTTAAAATTTTGTATGTAACCTGTTTTTTTAAGATAATCATTACTATAACACAATTTAACACACAATGATATATTCATTACTAGATTTTTTATTTATTAACAAATATAACGAAATGTTTTTAAATTCGTGACTGCTGCACGAAAAAAGGACTGATTTCAATGAATCATTATGTGTAACATTTTTTGTTAATATTCATTATTCAAAACAAATGTTCACCAATGTGTGTAAAAGTAAAGACAGAGACGGTTATAAATAAGGAACAACTTACGGGTCACCAGACGAAAACAGACAACTCCTTGCGTAACTAGCGCTTCTGGCGCCTTTGTGGGAACTTCCCGTGAAGGACCAGCCATTTTGTTATTCCCCTGGCTCTCTGTGTTCGCTCGCGAGAGGCCGACCAAACCTATACCAGTCTCTTTCTGACACCATGTACGAGGGCTGAGATAAAAGCTACCATTATACTACATCCAGGTGCAAGTTAACGTATCGTTTTAGCATTTTCAGTTTGTACCCATTGGTACAGAGAAAATCTAATGGGGATGAGAGCCATTGACGCAGCAAACAGAGAATTATAGACCATATTTTCTTGCGCTAATTATCAGTCGGCCGTATTTAATTAAAAACTAATGTTTTAAGAATAAAAAAAGACTAGAAATTGCGAATATCTGAAAAGGACGAATTATATGGTAGGAGGCCGGGTGCTTTTATGAGGTGACAAAGATGAGGTAAAAACCAATACTATGTAGAACTATCCTCTTTATCATCATCGTTATTATATTATTATTATTATTACTTCTTTTTTCAGAATGTTCCAAAAAATCCTTTACTTGCTAGGAGAGTAGATATATTACATTAAAACAAAAATCCACATTTTCTGTATTAAATTACTTGTTGGCTCACTCAGATGTGCTCCTTATTCAGAATTGTATCTTGGTCCGTAGTACATCAACAATCAACAAATCAATAATATGTAGTCTCTCCCTATTTCGCGACCTGCCGTAGGCCGGCTCTTGCTTCCTCGGTCTTCTCTTCCTCTTTGTGCCTGCAGTCCACGGCGCGCAGCCTCTCTCCTGTCCCGCGTGCTCCTGTTTCGCTCCACCTCTCGCGCTCCACACGCCCATTATTTCCTTTGACCTCACCTATGCCCGTCGCCTGCGCCACCCTCGTGTGTTCTCGTTCCGCCCGCGTTAGGCCGGGAGCCTGGACCCACGACTCGCCTTCCTCAGAGGTCAGCCCCGCAACACACCGGAACGACTCCCTGGAAACCTGTCAGAAAGACGGCGCCCAAATGGAATGGATCTTCGCTTTTCTCGAATCCGAATGCTGAAAGGTTTTCGAATAACTGGAGTACTGAATTTTTCTTGTCCCTGGTCTGTAATCGTCATCGATTTCTAAAGATTTTGCATCGTTGCTTCATAAAGGTTTTGTCTTCAGTTGCCTTCATTTGTTAATTATAGACTCCCATTCGTCTCACAGTATCTTACGGGTTGCAATTTTTCATTTCACTCCAGAATGTTTCATCCAAATTCATTTTTACTTTCAAGATTTTCTACGTGAGATGAAATATTGTTATCGTACGTCAGAATTTGGCAATTTTGTTTTAAAAAAACTGTTATTCTCGGGCCCTGGTAATAAAAAGTTGTTCATATATGTAGAATATTACTTCATCTAACGCGTCATGTAATCCGAATCTATCCGACGATTTCTCCGACATTAATGTTATCCGATCGGTCTGAAAAAAGTCGAGACCCTGCTAATTTGAAAGGGATCTATGGATTTAGGGGGTTACTTTAGATGAAGCCTCAACATCATTTTCAAAAAGTTTGCAAACAAATGGCTCCATATATTTGATTAAACTTTGCCCTCGGATAGTGTACAGAGGTCTTTAAAAATGGAACTGGTCACATTTTCGTTGAAATCCCTGAGTTTTTGAAAATTGCAAAAGCTCAATTTTTTCGGCGTCTTCCTATAACTACAACATTGAAGTGAGAGAGTTTTAATGAATTAAATGTGTTCATTAAAGACAGATTTGAGATGAGATCATGCACATTTATTTAGAAATAAATAATTTACAAGTAATTATGCATGAAATGTAAGCAATTTAATAATTTTCGAAAATTTCCTAAGTAAGAAATACTACAATAAACTATGTACTGTTCTAGCACAACAAATGTTCTCGCGCATCTCTATAAATGTTAACAGAATGACAGGGAAAGTGAGTTTGATGGTTTGCCGAATCTCTTATTGTTGAGTATTTTGTCTTATTATTTTATTTCACAATAAAAAATAAATTTCAAACTAATATAAAACATTTTAAAACATAAAAATTATTTAAACGAGAATATTAAAATTTCGATCATACTACTAGTCATTTGATTATACTTTGTGACTTATGCGTGTTTGTTTCTTAATGTACGATACTGGTCAATCGAAAATGTAGATGCGTGCTGGAAATCGTTATTGACTTGTATGAAGTATTTTTTTATATATTTTGATGTCGGATTAATTTAATTAAAAATTTTAACGTTTTGGTCTTTTGGTCGAAAAAGACATTTCCTGTTCCTCCATAACGCGGTCTTTTTTATCTCCAAGAATAAAAGATGTTGATTGTTTTATTTAGTCAAGGAACAGTAAAAAAATGTGTGACGTATGGGGGAGAAGTACCTTCTGTGCAGGTTTTCTTGAGATCCAGAATCCCTTCTAATCTTTTTGTATTGCTAACGAAATAGCAACACGTCCCGGTTCTATTCCTTTTCCTACAAGCAAAAAGAGCTCAACAAAACGTGCGCATAGTAAAACTCCATTTATATCCAGAAGCAGAACAAGGGGCCATCTCAGTATTTGCTCAATAGATCAGGGATACTAAACGAAACCTATTCGTCATTGGGGCCGGAAGCTGTGGAAAGGATGTGAATTTTTTTCTCTTTTTTAATATTAAAAATAAATAAGAAATATTCCTTACACAGTATGATTCAGAACATTATTTTCTATTGGTTTACAATTTTTAAAGAAAAAGTATGGAGGAGTTTCGAGAAATTCTTGTTAATGCATTTCCAGAAAATGAATACTAATTGCCTCAAAACCACACAAAATTAGTAATACAGTAGAAGTAGAAATTAGTAATACAGTAGATTAATCTGAATCCCGCAAATACGAAATTTCGGATAATTTGAACACAATTCGGGATGAAGGAAAAATAAATCCAAAACATCTTCTTTGTATTAATTTATGAACGAAATAGCATAAACACAGTTGGTCAATCCAATTTTGAATACTGTACGTATAATACCCGTTAACAGCAGCGATACACACTGCGCTTCTTCTCTTCTACACAATGTAGCAACTACTACCGCACGAGATCTGTTATGTACGCATTGTTCTCCGTTGTTCATATTGCCACTTCCCCGTGTTGCTAAGCTACGTTGCCATTTTCTCACATCGCACGCTACAATGGATTGTGACTCGTAATCCTATAGATTTATTTGTATATGTGTGGTTTATTTTGTTGGATAATCCGAACATTTCCGAATCCGAACAGACCACAACCCCAATTACTTCGGAATACCGGGGTTCTACTGTATTAGTAAATGTCACTGAAAGTGCAAATATTGAGGAATGTATACAATTACAAAACAAATCTATAACTTTATTAAACTGGTAGTGCTACAATAGCACATATTCTGTCACATTAATTGTAACGATTACGTATAGTAATAACACTACTTGAACCCACAGAAGGGTTTCGAACCGGCAAACATGTTTCGCCACGGGGAGATTCGAACTTAGGTCTCACAAGGTCTGAACATAATTACTCGACTAGATAGAATCGGCACTCTAGCGTTCCTGACTGTTCGAAAATAAAGTTGAACATTTGGAAGCTGGAGGGCGAACGGGCGGAGGGCGGATGGGCCGCAGGGCGGACGGGTGAGAGAGCAGAGTGGACGGGTGAGAGAGTGAGCTAGAAGGCTTGTGAGCGCTGAGGGGGGGGGGTGAGAGGGGGCGCCGCACAGAGGAGTAGAGGGCGTGAACGCGCGCACCTCACATCGATTGCGCGCCGCCCCGCCGCCCTCCCCCGCCGACCTGGGAATGCGCGCCCGCGGCAACACTCCAAACCAGGGCCACCGAGGGGGAGAGAGACGGCGGAAGAGAATACTCGCCGTGTCGGCGATACTCGCCCGGAACACGGGAGTGGGGAAGGGCAGGATCGGGAGGTGTGGAGGAGCGAAAAGCGCCGAGGAGGTGGAAAACTGTCAAAGATGTACGAATGAAGGGGACAGTGAAAGTGGACGTGGAAATAGTGGGTGAGGAACGACTGAATGGACCTGGATGGAGTAAATATGAAGGAGTCATGGAGGGAAGCTGAGGTAAAGGAGGGTGAGAAGAATAAAACAGAGGTGACGGAGGAGTGGATGTATACAAGGCGGTAAAATATAACTTGATGTTGAAGATGTGATTATTAAATGATATGAAAATGTGATGTATAAATGATAACCTGATGTAAATAATTTTTTGATGTAGAAGAGGACGTGGTGGATGAGATAGAGTGTAACGAGGGGAGTTAGGTAGAGGAGGTTGAGGTTGTACTAGAGTTGGACGTGGAAGAATAAAATGTGAAGAACATAAAGATGAGGTAGAAAAGGACCCGAGAGATGAGGTAGAGGATGATGTGGGCGATGAGTGGAAAGGAAAGGAGGACGTTAAGAACGAGTAGGAGAAAAAATGGTCGAGCTCGACGAGGAGAATGCGATCGCACGTGAAGCGCAGGTAATTGAACACTTGAAGAAAACGAGAGAGAGGGACAGAGAGAGAAAGAGAGGGGAGACATTGCAACGGAAGAGGAATGTTTGGAAGAGAAAAGACAAAGGATGCTGCAGAGATACTAGTAGGAGTTGGATACATAGTGTACATTGAAGAGTATAGTATAAAAGTGCTTTTGTTGGTGGCAAGCTGAGCGGAAAACCGACACACATGATGACAGGAACAAAAGCATTCTAAACCAGTGAGATAGGAATGCAAATACAGGCAACACAATAATAATTTGTATCCACCAAAGCAGACACAGGCCGGAACGTCCCGAATTTGTTTGGAGTCAAAGGCGTCGCTGGCGGTGATGTCTGCTGCGGGCAGGGAAGCCATGTGTCTAATGCGCTGGTGGCTTTCATGTTAGTCAATTGGGCAGACGAAGAGGCTACTCTGCCGGGGGTGCTGACAGCCACTGACGGGAGACGAGTTCGGTTGCGGGCGCGGTTGCGGTCGCTGTGGTCCGGGCCAAAACAATGTGCCATTCGTCGCCTCACCCGCTCTCTGTCTACACACGATTAGTTCACAAACCGCGCAGTTTTAAACCATGAGCGAACTTCAAACATCAGTTCCATATGGCAGAGTTACCAATAATTAATTAACCTACATGTATATTTTTATAAATAATATATACTCATATTTGAACTCTAATGTTAATATTTGTGAATGTTGTTACTAATTGTGCCAGAAGTATTTGTTTCCCAGAACGTTCGGTTGTTTTAAAATTGAATTAGAATGAGCAGTTGAATTTGTTATTGTTTTAATCGTTATAAAGCGTGTACAACGTGAAAATTTCTCTCTTGAATATTTGATTTGAAAGATATGGATATTCGTGAAATTATTCGCGTTTTCGTGGTGATTTAATTCTAGATTTTCGTTTTATAAATCCTTCATCGATAATAAAAAATTTCCCTGATTCTTTTCAACTAACGGTACTTAAGAAAAAATCGAATATTGAAGAGAAATTAAAATGCTTAACCTTTAATTTTTAACAATGCAAAATAGAAAGTAAATACATCTGTCAGAAACGTCAGTCGTTTTCGCATTATCGATATTTTATACTTGTTTAAATAAAATAGAGCTTTGTACTCAGGATTTGCATACATTCACAGTAACCATTATTACTTTTATGTTTATCAATGTATGTTTATCACTTCAATTAACAGAAATTATACTAATGTACGTTGTATCTTCACTGAAGAAAATTCCAAGAATATTTTAACATTTTTGTCTTGGTTTCGTGAATGATGTTGGGTCTATTCGAAGCAATCATGTGTTAGCAGTAGTGGTAAGTATGTATAAAGTGTTTAATTCTTTTATGTTAAGCTACACCAGTTTTCTTCTTTATTTTATTCCAATTGATATTACATATTACATAATTCAGAAAACATGTAGACTGTTACAATTATGTGAACATCATAACTTGACACCAATCATTCGGGAAACAAAATAAGAAGTTACTTAACGTTTATACAACAAGTGCCGTAAAAGAAGAAATGTACAACGCTTAAGCAAAATACATCAAACTTTCCTTTGTTGCATGATGGATCCCTTCAATAGACAAATCTACTACGCTCTTTCCGACGATCATTTTCAGATCTAAAATTCATTTACCCTCCGTTGGAGAAATCTCTCCAAACTAATTTGAATTTCAGATTAGCAGTGAATCGTTGTTTGCAATTTGAAAACGATCTCCGTTGCTCCAAGGTTTAATTTTAGCGCTTTTAGTTTCGCTCCTATTACCCATACGCAATCGTCAAAACGAACGACATCGCTAAGTGAGCAGATTAGCTTTTTAATCCCCTGGTGAGCTGCTTTCATTAGGAATACGACAGCGTTTCAGTCATTTCCTCTGCATTACACCTAAGCCATATAACTATACCGCATAATGAGAATGCTCCGAAGTCAAATACATAAAAGGTGTAAGTGATGTTTCATCAACCTTTTGGCTTTCGTACTGATGATCGTAATAGCCAATAATGAGTTGAAGTATACTTTATATATAATGACACTTGCTGCTTAAGTCGGTGCTCATGTATCTCTGGTCGTCTGCAGATACACACAGACAAACTACATGCACCAGGTAAATAAAAACATATATTTTATTTTCAATATTAGTTTTATTACTTTTTTTTGCGTTTTTCTCTTGTCTGTCCATTAACTTACTTACATTAAGAACATATGTAGTATGTGAAAGACTAAATTCAAAATTGGCTAAAATATCAAAATAGAAGATAAAACTAGTTCGTATTAACTCGCTGTAGTTACTATGGATGGAAAAATTAAATAATATTTCTGCACAGATATTTAAAAAATGAATTTCAATTGTAGTTATTTACAAACTGCTTAGTCAAACCTATTAATTACGAACCCGACTAAGTCAAACCGTCACTTACAAAACTAAGCTAAACCCATTATTAAAACACTATCGATAAAAATAATCTAAGCCCAATCCTTTAAATTCAGAACTTTACAAATCAATTATAATAGTTGCACTTTTTTCGTTTTCTGAGAATTTATAAAACACTTTTGAATTGTGTTATATTAATCTTGAACAATATATATCATTTTATAATATTAGTAGTGTTTTATTATTTACTCCACTCTCATTAGACTTCTATTGTACTATTCGTTTGCTATTACATTACTGTCAGTGTTTTGTTTTACTTTAGGTTTAAGTAATAAAATTTTTCGCGTTTATCTTTGGTTTATTTTCCTTTATTTTACGTGAAAAAATGTGCTATGGGAAGAAGTAAATTCTGTGCACGTTTTCAAAGTTCTACACTAAGCCACATCCTTCTTGAATTTTGAATACAGAAAAAAAACGCTCCGATGTAATAAAATCTATTTTCAAGGATAAGTCATCCTTCATGTCCGTCATCAAGGAATACTATTTCCGGCCGCGACAACATGGAAACGATAATTTGAATAACTATATTTCCCACTGAATTCTAGAGGATGTGCACAGATAATGAAGTTACATTTACGTCCAGAAGCAAAACTCTCCATTTGCTCGATGGATCAGGGAAACTGGTAGATAAACCTGATCGAGATGGGGGTCATTGAACCGGAGGTTGCGGTACAATACTTCTTTCAGGTTGTTTACATTTATACAGTCCAAATGGTAAATAACGCATTAAATATCTTTGTTAAAATTAATGTTACTTTCCTTGTGATGCTCAGTATAGTCTCTAATTTTATAGAAACAGTTATACTGCAGAAACGATTTCACTTTAGATTTAAACTTTTCTATCGAATTTAATCGTTTAATGTCATCTGACAAAGTGTTGTAAAATAATGAACATGTATTGTATGTGAATTTTTTGTAATGAGCTGTTGATACTGTCACTTGACGAATATGATTTCTACGTCGAGTGTTATAGTAATAGACCGGCATTTTCTGAAAATATATTCCCGCCCTTAAGCAAGTCATTTTTGACAAAAACCACTGATTCGTAAATCAACAGACAAGGTAATGGTAAAATTTCTTAAATTAATAAAGAGCGGCTTACAAGAATCACGTGGGTGGGTTTGGTTATTATTCGTACAATTTGTTTTTCTATTCTAAAAGTCTGGGAGCTATAAGATGTATTTCCTCAAAATATTATGCCATATCTCAGGCGGGAATGAACATTCGCGAAATATACACAACGAGCAGTATGAAGGCTGACTGAATTTGATAGAATTCTGAACGCGTAGCATAATGAACTTTCATTTAAGTGAATTGAACTGTGTTCAATTCATCTAAATGGACGTTCAATTTAAGATTTGACTGAATTGAGAGACCTAAACATTTTGTTGCCTTAACATCAGTCAATGGTACACCGTTCATTTTCAATGGAGCACATAATTGTTTATTTGAAATGAAAAACTGCATTAAAATCGTTTTCTATTCATTTACTATTATTTTGTTATTTCCTAAACCGACATAGAGTGTTCTTAGCCTGTGTTGAAAGTCAAACCTGTGAAAGCACACATTTATTGTATTCGTATTTTAAAAAATATTAGGTATATACGTTCGTTTTAATTCTTGTTTCTGTAATTCCAGCATGAAACACTGTAATCTCACGGGACTTCTCAGTGGATGTCTCCTTTCATATTTTCAGCGCTGTTAGAAAAAGTCTATATCAATGGGGCAATGGAGCATATGAGGATGGGAATCAACCAGTTGCTAAAGTTTCAGGATTAAATTGATTGATTGAATGATTAATTCGTGTTTCTTGGTGTGTCAATTGTCATGGCCATTAGTACCGTTAGTGTAGGTATAAGTGGTGATGATAGGGCAAGAAAGAGGAAGGAAAAATCGTGCTCATTCCGTGGCGCGTTTGTTTGGGTACTTCTCCAGCATTCGCCTGGTGTCGATTGGAAAGCAAAGCAAACCGTGGATGAATTCGACCAAGATATCTTGATCTGTTCGAAAATTTTACCATCGTCGGAATTTGAACTCTAGGACCTTGACCACTAAAGTAACTTCGGTAGAAGCACTGAGTCACCTCAGCCGATTAAGGTTGAAGTGATGACAGAAAGCAGAACGAAGGATCGCGCGAGGAACGGGACCCATTGTTCATACTACTCTCAGGATGAGAATTATAAATCGTAATCTCGGAATTCTCCGCCCCGAAAAAATTTTTTCTATCACTATCACTATTACCACCACCGCAACTTCTACTACCACTACCACTACTACACCCACTACTACTACTTTTACTACTACTACCACCACCACCACAACTACTACTACCACAACAACTGCTACAGCTGCTGGTACAGCTCATAATGCTAATGCTATTGCTGCTAATGCTACCACTACCGCTATTACTACCGCTACCGCTATAACTACCGCCACCGTTACTGCTACTGCTACTACTACAACTACTATCCCGGCTAATCTGCTTGAGTTATGTCCAGGACTGGCGGGATTAGCAACGGAACTAAAAACGAGATCAGAAAACATTTTTATTCCATATATATATATATATATATATATATATATATATATATATATATATATATATATATATATCAAAGGGTTATCCTAGTACAAGCCGTGTCGTCATAACCGTGCGAAGATCCCTTGTGATTTCATGGTCGACGATAAGTCCTCGTGATTTGCAATTATGGCTAATTAATATCTTTACTTAATTGCTAATTAATTGTAATAGAAGCTAACTAACAACCAGTTATTTTCGTCGAAAACACGTGTGTGTGAGTATGTTTGCTGACTTCATATCAAGAATATTAACATATCCAGAATGAATTAATAAGGTAATTCTTCAGCGTAAATTAGTTCATATTAAGATTTTTTAAACAACTTCCAATAAAATGCTCCGCAAACGCAACTACCATTCAAAGTAATGGATAAATGCTCAAGATCGGGTGGATTGGATCATTCAGGGCCGTTCAGCGCTGGCGAAATGTTGCAGCCCCACCTCGAACTCTGTCTTGGGCGAACAACCGGGCTAGTCACTCCCGACACTAACTAGTAGGCCTCGTTTCCCCGACTGGGAACTAAACTTCGATTTGAGCATAGCTGCACTTCAAGGTCACGAGCTGGAAAGAATGGAATACACTGTCATCCAATCGGGAGCTTTGTTCGGACTTAAATTTTTGGTATTGAAGGTCCAGATTGGATAATTATGTCCCCCTCTCCTTCCACCTCGTGACTTTGAAGTGCAGTATGTTTAAACCGGAGAATAGTCACAGAATAGATACTACACCGAAAGTAAAGTAGAGGGCGGCTCCTTTGATCTTCAGTAAGCCATCGCGTAGCGCGGACCGCCATCTTGAAACTGTGCAAAGGAACTGTAAGAGCCAGCTCAAACGTCAGTTTATCAAAAGAGGCTCCAAAGTTTTTCTTCTAACTTTTCCAACGGATAGTGCTAATTGCACAGTTCATTATGACATTAAATTTATTTTCGTGTATCATATCGTTTTTTTTCCCAAAAATTACACAAATGTATTTTTTAAATATATCTCACGTCGTTAATATGCACATTTGTAAATATTGTTGTATTGTGAGTTAAAATGCTTTAAATGACTTTAAATAAAGTTTTCCGAAAACTTAAAAACTTTCTGGGAAAAAGAGCTTCAATTTCACAATTTTAGTAACGCTTCAACAATATTTTCTTAAAAACGACTCCAAGTTATTAAATTAAAATTGTCATTTGGGATAAGGTTTTACTCTCCTGTATTATTCTTAAAGTAATATTTCTGTTCTACTAATAGGAAACAGACGAATTGAGAAAATTTAAAAAAAAAGTACTTTGGGTGGAGATACATGCAACTGAGTAGAGTACGTGGCAAGTCCGATCAACTTGCCCAGACAAAAGAAAGTGGAAAACTAATATGAGAAAGTCTGAGCCATTCTGTGGCACTACTAGTTATGTATTTATAATTCTTTACCTTTTTATCTCTATTCTTTATTAATATTTGCCTATGTTCGAAAATAATATTTGCCTATACGAAGCAAATGACCCCTCGGGTTACGCATGTTTTTGCTAGTTATACACATATTAAATACGAGTAAAACGGAAAAAACGGTACCTTCACCGTCGTTCACCAAACAACAAATGCCATGTCTTACAGCTGTTAATACACTTTCAATATGGCGATCATGCGCATCATATCGGCCCACGGATTGTGGGTAGCTTTCCTTTCTGTATAGTACCTATTCTGTGGTATCGTCTTTGGCTTTCCAGAGTAGCAAAACCGCGGGACCCGTCCCTATTCGTGGAGCTCGTCGCCGGCTGTTTCGAGCTGCCCCTGATGGCGCGCTGCGCAATCTGCCAGCGGTGCGGGTGGGGCATCGCAGGCCATTCCGGTAGCCCCGTGCGCCTAGCGTTGAAGGCAGCGCGCCGGCCATGACAGATTGGTTATTTCCGGTGCTTTCTTCGATCAATATCAGGCGAATTCCTGAGCAATATCCTACCAAACCGGTGCGATATTCTCTTGCTTACCCATGTCCCTCATCTCCTCTCCATTTCCATTTGAGAACTTACACTTGCACTAAACTATGCCTTTGTCTCCTCTCATTTCCACAGAACTTGTCAAATTGATGTAAAATGCTTTTGAATTGTTTCGGTACAGCTTGTCAAATGATGTAACTAGGTTCTTTACAACACTGATGGGTCCACGTATTGTTTGACAATCACCTGGACTTTTATTGTTTAAATTTATAATGACATTAAAATAACATCTTAAAACACTATTTAAAAACTTTAACTGCACACAACGTTTCGGAAAAATTGCCATTATTCATAAATAGGTCAGAAAACCCGAAACAAATGCAGTATGAGCGAGAACATGTGAATAATATCAGACAAACATATTATTGGCACAATTCTATAACTAAACACAGACTTGAAACAGGACATGGATTTGATGTTGAAAACCCCAGCATATTACATCAGAACGTATCTACCATTCACGCCTGTGCCTAGAAATGTTAAATATTAAAACAAATTTAACTCTGAACACCATGATAGAAATGTTAACATTTACGAAAATCGATGATAATGTGCTTGTAAATTTTAAGCAAGAGGTTTCGCCAATATTTTCCAATATTATATATTCGCCAATAATTTCGTTCGATATTAAAACAGTATAGTCAGACAGGGACACCAAGAAGTGGCCTTTAGGCCTGTAAGATATATTGACTTATAGTCTTTTTTGCAACCTGACACTTGCTTTCTTGTGCAGTTGTGAATTTATTTTTTGGCAATTCGTTTAGTAAAAATTTCATAAAAATGTATAAATTATAGCAATATTTATATATTATGTACCATGTAAATTTAGCTAGAATTTGAAAACTAAATTATAATCGATCGTAAATAAATTTTTGATTTGTCAATAGAACCAAAAAAGGGGCCATAATTGAAACTTCAAAACACACAATCGCTTTCGCGACCGATCTAATGACATGATTTTGGGCCACCATTCACTGTTAGTTATATTTTTAAATTTATACGTTGTGTATAACGGTGGGTGCTTATAAAAATCATCAGTCGATTTCAGGGAAGATACAGTTTTTATCGCCGCGTGCATCGCGCAGTACGAAAGAGAGAGTTTCGTGTGCTCGTGCACTGGACTGGTGAGCACTACCCGCTGTTGAGAAATTTCAGCGTGAACGACACAGGCTCGTTTGGCGCAGTTAAACGACTTTACAGGCAGCGTCCGGATAAGGCATCAACCCCGAACCAAATCATCAGTCGATTTCAGGGAAGATGCAGTTTGTATCGCCGCGTGCGTCTCGCAGTACGAAAGAGGAGAGGGTTTTATATGCTCGTGCGCTGGGCCGGTGAGCACTACCCGCTGTTGAGAAATTTCAGCGTGAACGACACAGGCTCGTTTGGTGCAGTTTCACGGTTTTCCAGGCAGCAGCCGGATAAGGGAATGACCCCGAGCAGAGGAACCACATATCAATGTCTCGAGTAATCCGGTAGCCGCGTCCGGGCACGGGGGCAGAGGAGGAGGCCGAGAACGTCCACACGAGAGCGCACGGGAGAGCACGGCACGAGTGCTGCCGCGGTAACCGAGGACCTCTGTTCCCGCTACAGATTGAACTTTATAGCCCGCCAAGCTAAAGAAGTTGCTGCCTCTTTAGTGCGTACAAGAAAAAAATCTGCAGGTGAAGCGTGGCAAAGAAGAACATTTTCTTGTTGGTAGGTGTTTAAAATTATTCAGGTTTTTGCTTTTGCAGTTACCGTTTGCACACAAGTTTTTAGGTGAACTCAAATGTCACAACTATCGAAATTTGTATAAACTCCTAGAAACTTTTTGTCGTATTTTATAAATAGGTTTAAATATATTGTCGATAGAAAGTTTCATTAAAAAATCTTCTAAGTGTAATATTTTAAATAATATTAATTCATATTAATTTATAACTTTTGGAATACTTCTGACGCCATACAGTATTTTCCTTTCATAATTAATTCGTACAGAATTAGTGGCATTTTCCTTCATCGGATATCTGAATACTTCAAATACCGATTTCATATAATAAAATGCATTTCCGTAATGAAGGAACGTCATTGCTTGTCAATTTACTTTACTTTTTAACATTAATTCACTTGCGCAACAACGTTCCAAATCTTTTTAACGTTATACGCGGAGTAATTAAAAGGGTCAGAGCAATAGTGGTAAAATACATATTTAAAGAAACGAAGAAAAATCAAAACAAAGTTGCATAATTATCATTATAAAGTGTTGTGAAGAGAAGACAACGCAGGAATTCATCTAGTGCCTTAAATGGCGCCACTGTGGGGACTGGACATTCAGAACATAAACGTCAACGATGCTGCAGAGGCAAATATGTTGCCATGCCGACTCACGCCACTCGACTCACGCCACGCCGACTCACGCCACGCCGACTCACGCCACGCCGACTCACGCCACGCCGACTCACGCCACGCCGACTCACGCCACGCCGACTCACGCCACGCCGACTCACGCCACGCCGACTCACGCCACGCCGACTCACGCCACGCCGACTCACGCCACGCCGACTCACGCCACGCCGACTCACGCCACGCCGACTCACGCCACGCCGACTCACGCCACGCCGACTCACGCCACGCCGACTCACGCCACGCCGACTCACGCCACGCCGACTCACGCCACGCCGACTCACGCCACGCCGACTCACGCCACGCCGACTCACGCCACGCCGACTCACGCCACGCCGACTCACGCCACGCCGACTCACGCCACGCCGACGCACGCCACGCCGACTCACGCCACGCCGACTCACGCCACGCCGACTCACGCCACGCCGACTCACGCCACGCCGACTCACGCCTGCCGACTCACGCCACGCCGACTCACGCCACGCCGACTCACGCCACGCCGACTCACGCCCCGCCGACTCACGCCACGCCGACTCACGCCACGCCGACCACGCCACGCCGACTCACGCCACGCTGACTCACGCCACGCCGACTCACGCCACGCCGACTCACGCCAGGCCTGACTCACGCCACGCCGACTCACGCCACGCCGACTCACGCCACGCCGACTCACGCCACGCCGACTCACGCCACGCCGACTCACGCCACGCCGACACCTCACGCCGCCACTCACGCCACGCCGACTCACGCCACGCCGACTCACGCCACGCCGACTCACGCCACGCCGACTCACGCCACGCCGACTCACGCCACGCCGACTCACGCCACGCCGACTCACGCCACGCCGAGTCACGCCACTCCATCTCACTCGGTTAGGAAAGGTCGAAAATTAAAATAATAAGCTCTTAAGACACTTTGAAGCATGTTTTGACCAATAAAACACTTGGATTTTCTGAATGGCTTAACCTCAATAAGCACACAAAAGTTTGTTTGCAAAAATACTTTCCAGGTCCAACTTTGCATTGCCAAACCTAGAAGCTGTCCAGAAACATGTTTACTGTTTATTATTTACAAAATAAATGAATATATTTAATTTCTGTATTAATTTTTTTTCTGAACCAGTATATTCATTTCTTTTGTAAATAATTAACATTTTAGATGTTTCTGGACGGTTTCTATGCTTCTGGAATGCAAGTTTTTTTTCCTTGGAAGCTTTTTTTCAAACAAACGTTTGAATGCTTATTGCGGTTCAGCCATTTAGAATATCCAGGTGGTTTAATAGTCTAAATATGCTTAAAATTGTCTTAAGAGCTTATTTTTCAATTGTTGACGGTTCTTCAATGGACCCGCTGAATATTGGCCAATTTTTTTGTTGGCGCAAGCGATTTGGATTCAAATATCTAAAATGTTTGGGTCACACTCAATACACACACACACTCACCTTATAACATACACCCACATTATATGGCCCCCATGCTCCCTCTCTCTGGAACTGCCTCTGCATTATCGAAGATTAGGTCAACAGTGTTCCCACAAAACCTACGTATATGCGCACAGATCGCCCGAGGTAGCATCTTCCATTCCTCTGCCACGAATTGGGGGTTTTGGACTTATCTCTTCACGGTTGTCCTTCCTTGTCGGTCGAATTTTTGGGACGTCCTTCCCTCATTCCTTTTTAAAAAATGTTTTTGAACTACGATATATCTTCTCAATTAGTCCGTATTTTATTTTACTCGTTATAATATATTCAGTTGTACCTGACAGGGCCTTTAAAATTCAGCTTCTGAAGCTTATCCGTAATCACCAGTTTGTACATCCCTAGCGCACAACGCGCCCAGAGATATTAAATCCTTGTGCTTCCGTTGATCTCCAATTCCGAAGCGAGCTATTGGGCTAGCGGGCGTGCGGCGACCTCTTCCTCCACATACGCGGAAGAGCCATTTTCATTCTCTCTAGCCCCACCCTTTGAATCTGCGAAACAGAATAGCGAGCCGAAATAGAATTACCGTTATCTTCCAATTATTTTAAAGAGACACTGTCGGTTTATATTTTTTAATGCTTATTGAGAGATTTTATCCTAAAAATCTTTTTTGACAACAACATTAAACCATCAGTCTCTCTCTTCCCCAGTTCTTTTTCCAGCCTACATTCAGTCAGTTAACTTTTACGTCTCGAAGGGACGTACGATTATATTCGACCATAAAGTTAGATCCTAACATACTTGCGAGTCCTTTTAAACTGGGGTCAGCAGAATGCGAGACACTCCGCGACAACACGTACATGAGAGACAAGGGTCACACAACCATGCCCAAGGCGCGACTGGAACTCGCGCCCGTTCGGACGGACGCTCTTAACCATCTCGGCCATCCATAAACCATCAAGAATTACCAAAATAACAAGTTTTTACCAAGCTACAATTTTTCAAATGTTACGATACAATCCCTGGAACCAAAATTATTGTTATTGATATTTTAAACTAGCTGATGTACCCTGCGTTCCCGGGTATTCGTTAAACATAATCATTTGCCTCATCTCGCCCGCCCTTCCCTCTCACCCAGCCATGTTTGTTACGATCATAGTTGCCACTACCATCGTTTCTATGGGCAGCTGTAAATAGATACTTTGTTGCATTCTCCCGGCAAACGTTCAGCAACCATTTTACCTTCAATTACTCCGAATCGAATTGCGCTATTGAATGCATAATTAACATGCGTATAGTAGGAAATTTTAGGAGCTTTCGGGAACGCTGTATTCGCTTTGGTGAATTTACTCACGGTTTACGAGTTATTTGCTAAAACGGAAAGAATGTACACTTAAATATTGCTCTCGGGAGTAGGAAGAAAGAGGTATTTCATTCGAAATCTCATTTAGACAGTATTTTTTCTTATTTTGAATGCTACGTGTACTAAATGCCATTAAGATCGGAATAAAGGAGAAGGTTTGAATAAAAAACAAATATTTCTTTACATAAGAGAAAAAACTTTCACTTTCTCACTCTTACTTCGTGAGAAGACAAATTTATGTAATCGTGCGCTGGAAAAGGGCAGAAAAAAATATTGCCTTACCCTGGTAACAAAAAAATTGATAAATCCTATTTATACGGTTACTTCTAACATGTGGTGTAACCAGAATGAAGGTTTTGTGGGTTCTTGATACAGGAAAGTCAATTTACGACGTCTGACTACCCTTCCGTTTGTCAGTCCATCTGTCCATCCGCCTGTCCCCCCGTTTATCCAACCGCCTGTCCGTCCTTCTGTGGTTACCCTAGCGCCTAAACTGTTCAGCCGATTTTCTCAAAAAATGATATTCTCCGATCAATTTGTACAAATTCGAGGATTGGGAATTTCAGCCATATATTTTGATTTTTAAGGTTGCAAGAATCATCAATCATTACCGAAATTTTTTCAAAAATGAAACCAAATTTTTAGGTTCAACTTTGTGCTCGGTTAGCTCAAAGGATGGTTAAAAGTACGGTGCAGGTTTCATGTTCGTTCAATAACCTAATTTTTCGCAAATTACAAAAGTGCAATTTTCTGAAGGGGCGTCTCGCTGCAAATACAATATTGTAGATAGCGGTTTCTTCTTAATGGAATCTGTTCTTTAAATACAGGTCTTGAAATATAATTATGTTGATTGTTTCGAAAATATGACTAATTGTTGTAAAATTTTGCGCGAAATATAGGCAATTTTAATTTGTTTAAAACATTTTGTTCTCAAAAACCACCCGCACTCTTGCAGGTTTCGTTACCTATGTGGAATGTAGAATGGAAGTTGTTTTTTCAAATTCAAAATACAATCCTAAATTTTCAAGAACGAGAATATTATAATTAAATGAAATATTCCACCGTGCTTAAGGATATTACTAAATTAAATCTCGACTGACGAAAGAGCGCAAGAAGTTGTATTACAAATAATACATTCAAATGTATTTATTTTACATAAAGAATAGGCGACAAGTTCAGCTACCCTGCTGAGCGAGATAAACTAAAGCACACTTTCGGTGCCAGTAGTTACAATCGGTCTACAATTCACAGGGCCTAACAACTTTCATACGACACACCAGCATCTACAGAGACCAGCACCACAGAAAGCGAAGCCATGGTAACAGTCGCTATCCTTTACATCCGGGCATCACAGGCAGGATTAGCAAGCTGCTTAGACGGTTCCATGTAAAGACGGACTACAGAGCCCACCAAAAACGGGTAAAAATGGTGCCGATTGAGAACCAGCTTCTGCCACTCCAAATGGCTGGAGTTTACGCCGTACGGCTAAACAAACAGACCCGTAGAAGAAAGATAACGCAAGTATACGCACCGATTTGAACACAAATGTTCAACGTTCCGCTGTCAGTCAACATGAATGGGAAACCCAACGTGACTTCCGGATAGAAGACACGAGGGTGCTTCTCAGAGAGAATCGATACTGGTTCAGACGAATTAAGGAAGCCAAGAAAATTGACAGACACACCCACAACTTTAACAACAAAGCAGGATTGCGTCTCTATGAGGCTTGGCGGCCATTACTATGGACTGACACACAGTGCCCGCTCACCCGGAACTCTCCAGCCGTCGGATCACGGATCGCACCGTGTCTTCAGATTCGACCCCCCCCCCACGGCTAACAGTCGCCCCCGATTGGCCGGCTGATTCAACAAATCACGCTCTGTCACACCCGAGCGCCGACCATCGACTCTGAGGAAATCCATCTTTCAAACTATTCTCCTTTAACTATACACTAAACAACCTCTCTACTCCTCTTTTCTAATCCTTAACAACTAACCTTTCAAAGACAGTTCAAAAACGTATATCCCACGCACCATCCCTTCAAAACCCTTTTACTAACAACCATTATCCAGGCAGGTCACCAATAGCCCCAGTCTTACACAAGCCCAGCTTGTCTGAGGAACGAGACCCATTTCGCCGAATTTAACTTGGTTCTTAACCAGCGAAGGCAATATAGGACTGCGGTCCAAAGATCGACAACTGACACGACATAAGAAGTCCTTGTCGAAACGTCGGCATCACAGCTTTCGACACGGCATTACACGGACAGTCAAGAGCACTCACATAAATATTTAAACCTGCATTTGCAATATTTCGTTGAAAATTTTGTGTTCCCTGCGCAGTTGTTGAAATTTGCATAATAGAGTCATAAATTATAAATGAACGCAAATTAATGTCATGATGCCCGTAATACTGATTGGGAAATAAATTTAAAAGTTTGTTACAAAAACTTTTAGCACGTAACGGAAAACGCCAATTAATTTGTGGCTTCCAATTTTCCGAATACTCTCATTGATAAATGTCATTTATGAACATGTGTCGTCTCTTGCACAACAATTGATAAACTAATCGAAACAGTTGTATTACTCATCGAGTAAACGTATTGTGAATAAACACAATAGCCCGTAGAACCTTAAATTGCATATACAGTTTGAAGAATTGGGACGTTTATACAGGTACAATTTATTTTTATCAGAAAGTCTTGGATATTATTAAAGATCAAGTATTCCTTACGTCAGTAAAAGACGCTTAAAAATGACGCAAGTTTAATGTTCTTTGAACTTTCCGAATTTTCGAAATTTGCAAAATTAACAAATAATCCGAGAAAGTGTGTTCTGTTTTAGGACTACTCGTTGTTTAGAGAAACTATTTTATAGGGAACTATTTATGCTAATCCTTAATCACTGACAAAATATTTTCCATCCCACATTGGATATTGAGATTTAGTTTTTCAATGAAATGCAAGAATATCTGAAAATAGGTATCTGTGAAAGATATTGATGAGTGTAACAATCTCTTCTGTATCGAATCATCCCATTCAATGATTACTGTCATTTTTCTCAGATTGTTTTAATTCTAGGAAATTATAAACTCTCCTTGTTAATTTTTCAAAAGTTCGACTCCATACCCTGCATTACAGAAGGAACAGAATTTCAGCAGTAATAACACTACTGATATCCATTGTTGATACGGATGCCACTCATCGAGAAAATCTAATCTTCTGCTCGTCATTCTTCCAAAAGCCTCGCATCAAAGGGTGGTGGAAGGAAGGTGACTGTACAGAGTACGAGTGAGCATCCGATTATAAATTCACATGCGACATTCGCGCGCTACTGTCACCTGCCTGCTCGTGATGCCTTCCTCCACTTCGGCTGATCTGGACAATGACCCAGGGTTTGGCCCCACACTGCTGTGTCTGGATCTGCCAGCATTGTACAAAACCGCTGGCGGTGCCACAGTCATTATTTGATTCATTTATTTAACATCAAAAAGGTAAAAACCAAATAGGTAAATATACGATGTAAAAACGATTTGCAAATAAAAAGCAGCTACTCAATTCGGCAGTTATCCCTAGTATTTTACGTGAAAGAATCGACTTACTGGAGCGTGAAATTGAACACGATTTTTAAATAGATTCCTTCCAGAGATCAAAAATACTTGCACGGATAGTGAAGCTACATATATATTCAGAAGTAAAACAAGGGGCCATCTCAGCATTTGCTCAAAGATTCAGGGAATGTGGACGAAAAACCTGATGGAGACTGGGATCATTGGCCCATATGAGGTACAATACTTGTAGGCTTATTTAGTATTTCAGAACTGCTTAGTACAATTTTCCAAATGGTAACTAAATACGTTAATATCATTATAAAAATCAATATTATTTTGCTTTTTGATGTTCAGTGTAGTCTCCAATTGTAGAGCAACAGGTATTCAGCAGTATAGATATTACTTAGCACTTAAACTTGTTTATCACTTTCATTAGTTTAATATCATCTGGCAGCGTGTTACAACATAACATACATATATTTCGTATGATACTTTTCTAGTGAGCTGTTGTTACTAACTCGTGACGAATGTGATTTCTACGTCGAATGTTCTAGTTACAAATATCTGTATTGGCTACGCCTCTGTCTGGTCAAGGGCAGTTCAATTCAATTAACCCCTTATTGTCCTTGGCGAGGCACAGGCCAGCAAGTCTGCTCTTCCGCCAGACCGCGCAAATTCCGACTCGCTCCTTTCACAGTATAGTAGAGAAAGGTGGTATCACTGATATTTGCTCAGAGGTTTCTTTTAAGCGTGAGGATCTTTTACGTGTTGTAAATATACAACATGGGACAGACGGCTTTACTTCCCCTCTGAAGGAAGGCGTACAAACTCGCGAACTGTATCAAGTATTGTATCGCAGCTTCTGGGTCAATGCCCCCCCATCTTGATCACGTTTTTCGTCCAGTTTCCCTGATCCATTGAGCAAATGCTGAGATGGCCCCTTGTTTTGCTTCTGAACATAAATGTAACTTCATTATCTGTGCATGTCTTCTAGAATTCAGTGGGAAATATAGTTATTGAAATTATCGTTTCCATGTTGTCACGGCAGAAAGTATTATTTCTTGACGAAGGACATCATGGATAAGAGCCCAAAATATATTGCTTATTTATCCTTGAAAATAGATTTTATTACATGGGAGCGGTTTATTTTTCATTCAAAATTCAGGTAGTATATGACTTAGTGTAGAGATCACAGAATTTTGAAAATGTGCACAGAATTCACTTCTCCCCATAGCACGTCATACGCAGTTTTAACTCTTTTTTGACGCTAAACAAACAAACAAACAAACAAATAAAAATAAAAACTTGGGTATAACTGTCCGAACCCTAATCGCTACACAACAGACGGTACGGGAGGGTTGAGAGCTGGCGCGAAGCTGCCGGAAGGGTTGAGAAAATGAAGCGGTCGAAACCATGCTAATTGTTTCTTTGTGAGAATTCGTATTTGAAAGGAAATGCTTTAAAGCCTTAAGAGAAGTGAATGGATGAATGTAGCGCTTTTAAACAGACTCGAGCATGAAGAATGCATGCGCTCTAATAAAATATCTTCCGAGGCGTAGGCGCAGACGCGGGGGTGAGGACCACCTTCTGTGACGCTGTTTCATTTTAGGTGCCGAAGAGGCTTAAGGCTGGAAGATGAATACGTGAGTCTGCGCCAGGAAAGGAATAAATAGTTTAGAAAGAGTTTGGAAGAGTAGCCAGTAGTCGTCTTTGGGTGGCAGGATTTTTGCCTTTGAAGTTTCGTTCTTTAGACGTACCGTATGGTCCATTTTCCCTATATTTATTGCGATGAAGTGACCATTTGGGGTGAACACTAGAATTCGAAAGGTTATTATGCTTTAGGATGTAGGTTTTGTAATCGCTTAAAAGTCTTCGATGTAGCCATGTAGCTATCAGGTTATGTAATTTGCAGGCATAATTTGCAGGCATGGTGCTGTTCAAGTGTTGGTTAGTGGCTGCAGCTGGTCGCGTGTATTCGCGCGAAAAAAAAACACAACATGGCTGTTCCAAACCTCGCCACGCTCAGTCGCGTCGTTTTTTATCGGATTCTGTCACCACAACGACAGATTTTGAATGACCTGGGCGAAGTTAATACTTGCTGAGACGATGGCGAAATCGCTTCGTCACCTGACAATGACGCTCTCAGCCGCAATCATTAAACAGCTGTGTGTTATACAGGATGAAGCACGTATCTTTAGCACCTCCTGCAGTTTCTGAACGGTTGAATTTATTGCAACGCAGATTTTACGGAAATACATGAAGGAATGCATGTTTTTATTTCTATTGTCTCGTTTGTATTTTTCGAGATATCGAGGAAACATTGATTTTTTTAAATGGAACTATACATTTTTTAGTGTATAATGACAAGCGTAAAAAGATCAATCCAATGATACACATATGGTCATATGTTAGATGAGGATTGTTTTCAGTAATTTTAATTTTTACGACTTGTATTTAACGGATATTGCAACGCTTCAAGCACGTGCTAGCAGGGGGAGCGCTGCGTGACCGTAGTCGGTGGACTGTAACGTTTAAAATATACGTTAAACACGAGTCGCAAAATGTCAAAATTACTGAAAACAATGCTTATCTAACACATGGCAATATGTATATAATTGAATTGGTCTTTTCTCGTCATGATACAATAAAAAATACGTATAGTTCCGTTTGAAAAAACACAATTTTACTTCAATACCTCTTTAAATATAAGTGATAAAATCGAAACGAATGTATGCATCAATTAGCCTCATTCCCTCACGCACTTCCGTGAAAACTGCATTGCAATAACTTCAACTGTTCAAAAATTACAGGAGATGCTACAGTTACGTCCTGTATTTTACGTCCTGTCATCCTGTATCTATATATTTTAAAAAAAAGTATTCTGCCATGGCTTCGTCTAGAGCTTCTACTGAACCGATTGTAGTATGTGTTCCTTTAAATGAAAGAATGTGATTCCTAGATGCCCACGCTGCTTCATGGTGGCGCTGCTTGATGTTTTGTTTTGTTTGTTGAGATTTGTTTACAATTCATCAAGGATTTGTTTTGGTGTAATAATTGGATTGTGGTGTTGACAGTTTGCATGTATTTGCTTTTGTGGTGTCTTTTGTAGAGAACATTCGGACCGTGGGTTATATTCCGTTGTACTGAAGCAGTGAAATTGTTCACAGGCTATGTCGAATTCCGAATCGTTGCCCACTCGCCCCAAAAGACGCAAACGTACATTAACTGGACGCAAGGAAAGAGAAAGTCAGCGTAGGTGTCGTGATAGTGAGATCATTTCGTTTTCTGTTGGGTCATTGTCTATGAAATGTCAATTTTGTTCTGCTTTGTACTTCCCATGTGAGAGAAATTCTGCAAACCAGTTTACTCTGTGTTGCTTAACAGGAAAAATAAGTTAGCCTTCTAGCAATATGTCAGAAGAAATGAAACAGTTGTTTATAGATGACAAATCAAAAAACGTCAGAAATAACATCCGTCTATATAATTATACTCAGCCTTTTGTGTCATTCGATGATGATATTGCATTGACACCTGGCCATGGGACACATGAGTTCAATTGTGTGTTAATTTATCAAGCAAAATTGATTTTGTTCTGCATATTATCTAATCATCGTGCCCATAAAAGTGAATATATAGAGAGATGCTCTTTTTTCTTATTTAAGAATTTGTTTCCTCTGGGCAGAGTATTTTGCATTTATCACAGATCTCACCGTCAAATTTTGACGGGTTCCCACTACTATAAGAACAATTTTAAAGAATCACAAATTTTGTAGGTGGTTCAAATTCCACTCAATTTGTATTGAATCCTTTAAATTTTATGTTCAAAAGCGTTATTCGATATTTATCATGTGTTTACATTGGGGTAGGACAAAACGCATTCTATAGTTGATTATTCTCGCTGGCTTTCTTTCGCGGGCTTGAATGGCGAGCACACTTCTTATCTGCCCTTGAAATCTGTAGGTAGATCTTATTGAAGGATCGCCGCTATTGATACCGCTGTCAGCTATTCTCAGCGGTATGGGTGAAGCGTTCTCTGGCCACAGCGCGCTCCTAGTTTCGACGTGTTTCTTTTCTGAGAAACACCATATTATTATTTGACAAAGGATAAAATAATTCAATGAGGAATTTTAATTACTTTTATTAATAAAAAATTAAAAGAGATTTTTACTTTCTCGCATACTATGCACGCAGTAGAGAGGGGATTTTAATGTTGCGGCAGAAGTTGGAGATTTTTTGACAGAAAAACCTGTTATTTAGGGCCCCTTATCAAACATATCAACTATGTTACTGTGTAAGTGATTTAAGTTTGGAACAGATATTTTGATTTTGGTGGATTCATTATATTAAACCCAAAAATATATTCAAAATTTTCTCAAGAGTGGCTCCAAACTTTTTACGCCTTCCTATGTCCTCGGATAGCGCAGGAGACGTTTAAAAATAGCACAGGTGTTAATTTTCATTGAAATTGTACATGATCTTATTTAGTAATCTGACTTTGAAGCACAGATTTCATTAAAGAAACAATATCTTTCTTCAATATTGTAGTTGTGAAAACGCCTAAAAATGTCAAAATTTGCAATATTCGAAAATTCACAGAGTTCAAAGAAAATGGGATCTGTGGCGTCTTTTAAGCATACTTCGCTCTATCCGAGGGAAAAGTTTAATAACATATTGGAACCATTTTCGAGAAAAAATTGAAAATCTTGACGACGCTTCGTGTCTAGAATCCAGCTAAATGAAAACGCACGTTTCAATCTAGCAGGGTCTCGAGTGCGGCCAGATTGATGGAGAATATCAATTTTGCAAAAAATCGTCGGAATAGTTAAGGCGCAGGCGTTGACCACAAAGGGACGAAAGGACGAACAAAGAAGAAGAGAGAGACAGAGAGGTTCTTCTGTGAATCGATTTTTTGGTATGAAGAACCAACAAAATGTGTATGCTGACTACAAAACGTGTTAGAGGAAGTAATTTATTACCTATAGGAATAAGATTTGATTTATCCACTTGCTCGATATCAGAGTACCAATGCGATTTTTTCCGAGAAAAAATCGCCAATATTTGCCGTAGCATTAACATATATTCTTTTTATTAAGTAATTCCCTAGTATGGTGAGAAAGTGAATAGTATGGGAATATTTACATTTTATATTGTAAATGAAACAATTATTATTAACGTTTGATATTTTGAAAAATATAACAGTGCATTTAAATGATTTGTATCCACATAAATGCATTAAATGGTATGATAAACATCTAGTGTAAATATTATAACCTATAAAATAAAGAATAAATATTCTAAAAATTGCACCTATGTAATACTTTACAGATTAGAAGTTCCATTCAAAAAGGTCGATATGCCGAGTGATTTTGTGAATTGAAGTGTTAGGAGAAGGGCAAGAATGTTGCCCTCAATGCCATTCAATTATCTTTGAAACTGAGGCTGTAATTTAGCGTAGCAAAATGAATTGAAAATGAGCAAATAATTTTGAAAAGACTTGTGTTTTAAAAGCACAAGGCGATATCACTCTCTTTCACCTAAACGTTTTAACTAAGAAATTGCCGTCTCGCCGCTGTATTTATGCGGCGGGCCTTTCAAAGGAACACGGGCGACCATTACAGTTTCGACCAGAAACAACTGGGTCACTACGTGCTTTTGTCATTTGGTCTGTATTTTATTATTTGTCTGTAATTTATTACATTGTGGGTATTTTTTGTTGTTTATAACTTAGCACAGTTATTTGCTTTAGACATTATGAGTTCGTTCAAAATCTTATATCACATGATCTCATTGTTAGTGTTTTAGAAGAAATTTCGAGCTATCGGTTCAGGTAAATCTGACGCAGAACATATGCCAGTTCAAGGAGGACTGCGTAGTTTTGCACATTGTAGCACAAAAGCTGAGCCCTGTAGAACCAAGTGGCAATTCAAAATGTGGAATGTGGGATTGTGTCTGGGCAAAATGAGAAATGACTTTAAAAAATTCCCTAGCAAATAATGAAATTTTGAAGGCAATGTGTTCCAGTGGTTTCTCAGTAAATCCACCTTGCTTACACAAGTGTTTATTTATATTGTGAAAATTTTAGTTGTATTTGTAAGTTATTAGATTAAGCCCGGGCAACGGAACTCCATTGGACGCAGAAGCAAAATTTTCAATATATGACGTGAAAAGAATGGACGGTGTTTGGATAGTTTTTTGTGACTTTGTTTGCTATGATGTTTTTACTTTCTCGTATACATACGTATATACGGGAGTAATATACGAAGTATAGAGAAAGTTATGTAATGCTCCGGAAAATCGATTTTGAGATTTCCACGGAAATACAGGTTTTGGGGTCCCCTGATATGGAAAAAAGTTTTTTTCCAAAACGTCCGTCTATCCGTCTGTCTGTCTGTCTGTCTGTGCGTCCGTCTGCCGTATGTGAACAAATCTAGCACCTAAACCACACGTATGATCTTTTCCAAATTAAAGAAACCCCTGTCCATCTTGCTCTAGTTGAAGTTTTGAAATTTTGAAAAAAAATTGAAAAACATTTTTAGGCCTTTAACAATATATAAATGTCTTGAGGGAAGAATTTTGAGATACAAAAACTGTTCGTGTATGTTCATACTTTGCTTTCAATGATATTTTTCTCATAAAACGTTTTCTAAAATTTATAATGGGAGAAATAATTGATCGGTACGCCCCACTCCAACATAAAATTCCATATTGGAGCCTAGAACCAACAAGTGCTTGACAATACTTTCCTAGGACATACTTGACAAAGTAAATAAAATTTTCTTAAACTGTTGTAGAGCTCTTTTTTAATATTTTAACATGATTCCTCCGTGACAGTTGGTTATCAATAACTACTCCTAAGTACTTAATATTAAAAACTAGATCTAATTCGAGGCAATCACAATAATTATTCGTAGATTTTATACATCTAACTTCATGAAATTTTAAGTGAGTGTTAAAATCAACTTCACTTTTCAAAATAAATATCATATACTTAGTTTGATAACTTAGGATCAAACCAGAATTTAAGAAATGATAAACATGTAGCCATTTCATTATAAAGCGTGTTAACATCTTTATTTTTAAACAGAAAAGTCGTATCATCAGCAAAGGCAACTAAACAACCATTGAAATAGCCATTAGAAAAGTCGTTTATATAAATAAATAAAAAAAAATTGACCCTAATACTGATCCTTGCGGCACTCCACATGTAATTGAGACAGACTCACTATCACAATCACCAATTCTGTTTGTGCCCTTTCAGAAAGATAGTTGACAAGCAAGTTGAAGTGTACACAGGAATTTTTCCATTGCCAATGTCTAATAATGCATTTGAAAACACTTCCGCCCATATGTCATTTTGTACCGCACACGCATATTCGTTGTTAACTTGAGATTTTTCACGTATCTACATAAATTCGATGTCTTCAAGCAAGCATTCATTTACTAGCAGCTCTTGATCTGGGAATGGCTGGCAGCGTTTGGTGAAAATCTCCAGCCAGTAGAATCATCGCGCCTCCGAAGAAGTTCTGATTGCTACGAAAATCTCTTAACAAATAGACCTATCACTCCTGCTAACCACAATTAATCAATCAATATTCCATGGTCGATTATGTCGAACGCTTTGGTAATGTCAACAAAGCAGAAACCTTATCGCTCTTATTCAATGGATCATAAACAGCTTCCATAAGTGTAATTAGAGCATCCTCTGTGGATCTACCCTCTCGAAATCCGAATTAATTACTACTGAAAAAGTTATATTTATTTGGAAAATCAATTAATCTTTTCTTAACAATTTTTTCAAGTATTTTTGCAAACACTGTTAACAATGAAATTCGTCGGTAGCAATCACGTAACCTATGATCTCCCTTCTTAAATGTTGGAATAACAGTTGCTTTCTTCAAGCATTTCTGGAATTCTTCAAAAGGTAAACTTAAATTATAGCGATAAGTAAGCACATTAATGAAATGAGGAGCTGTACGTTTAACCACAGTGGAATTGATATTATCAAAGTCAGGGGCTTTGTTATTTTTCAGATTCTTAATTACCGCTAACACCTCATCAGTTTTTGTAGGTCGAATAAAAAAGGGTGTTTTCGGAGTATTACTTTGTTGGAATATTTCATTATACTCCGGAAACTGATCCAAATAAGTAATTTTAACTTTCATTGTTAGTCTACTGACATCAGTTAAAAATGTTAATTAAACGCATTAGCTATTTGAAACTGTTCTGACACCACACAATTTGTACCTTTAATTTCATTGATATCGTAATTGCTTTGATGTTCACCAATTAAATCATTGATTGTGTTTTACTGTGATTTCATGTCATTAGCAGAGTTTTCAAACTTCACCCTAAAATAATCCTTTTTCCTTTCTTTATATCCAAAATCAGTCGGTTTCTAAAGTTGGTGTAATAACGTTTTAGCTTAGCATCATTTGTTTTTTATCTCCTGTATAATGATTTGCCTTCTTTTCTGCATTCTTATCAGTAAGCTGTCAGTGTGCCAAGGCTTCAACTTTAATAATTCCTTTCTTACACACACTGTACATTTACAATTATCTACCAATGACTGTAACGAGTCTATAAACATATAAAAAGCATCCGACACAGAATTTTGAAGATAAACATTAATCCATCTTTCAGAATTAAACAAGCTATTGAGCATTTCCATATCGATTCTTTCGTAAGAATCGCTAGTTCCAGTAATAACTTTATTTGATAATTTTATCGTCAATACAATAGTTGAATAATGAATAAAAAATACAATGACACGTTGTTTATTTTTTGGCGATTTAAAAAAATGGAGTGTCTTGGCGCAATTATGGCTTCATATGTGGATTCAGCGCGTCGAAATATATACAGAAACATGTGTCAAGTCTTCAGGTCTGACATCTGTTTATTTGTGTGTATGTGTTAGTGATTCTGGGCGCGTCAACTGCTAATGTCATTAAACCTGTTTAATGCTGCAACTGTATACCAAGGAACTTGCTCCTAGGGGTAAACTTAACAGCACATTTGCAGGTTTCTGTAGTCTAGCGGTATTACATTGGTTCCATGAGATAGAGAGAGAGCAAGAGAGAGAAAGAGAGAGAGAGTAAGGGAGAGAAAGAGACAGAGAGAGAAAGAGGCGGAGAAAAAGTGACGGAGAGAGAAAGAAACAGAGAGAGACCGAGAGAGAGAGAGACAGAGAGGGACACAGAGAGAGACAAAGAGAGTTCATACTTCAATTTATTCTCCTTATAAACATTCTAATACAACAACATATGCAATTACTTTCAAATGAACAAAACAATTTTCAACACTAATAATGTCCATGACCTCCAAAACTATACCATTCCACCTTCCTTAATACTTATAAACGTACGATCAGGTAACAAATATTTCGTTTTCTTATCACTACAAATACACAGATTATACAATGATGTCCGAATAGCATGAATACTACAGGTAGAAAAACCCTTTCACTGACGCTGAAAACATTCAGGAAATAAATCAAATAAAGTTTATGATGTTACGAGCGAAAGGTGCCCACTTGCTGTTTGGAGCATACTACATACGTATCAGAAAGGGTTATCTCACCGTAATGAAGTTAGCTCATGAGCGGTTGCCGAAGTGCATCCATACAAACGTGATGGCGTAACAGCTGCTGCACGAAATGGCGGCTCCGGTCTTTGATTCAACTGGTTCGACGTTCGACACAATTGGGTTGCACTTCAGTAGAAACAAACTACCAATATAACTTTAAGTGGTAGGTGAGCGCGATAGGCTATGTTGCTTCCAAGTACTGGTTGACAACACGGATCCTCATTGCTCGCTTAGGAAAATGGCACTAGAAACCTTCTTGTACAGATTGGGACACACCACTTTTTAAAGCACATTGAGATCTGACCACCACGTCGACACTAAAAGATTCTGCTATCGAACTACAGGACGATTTTAATATACCTGCCTCGCACTCGTTCGTATTGCGCGGGGAAGTCACGACTTCTGAACCACCATGTGAACGGGAATCGTGACGTGGAAATCGTTGCGAACACGTCTCGCGTCTTTCTGACCTCAGGTGTTCAAGTAGTGCACTTTTTATAAAGCTTCCTCTCAAGGCCTGTCGTCACATTGGCTTTATGTCACTGCACTTTGCATCTTTCTCGGTCTTGCCGCTAGATGTTGCATGATCGCCACCGCATCAACCAATGATTGATCATCCGACATCTAGTGGTACGACACGGAAAGACCTGAGATGCATTGGCATAATGACACTCTGAAGACAGGCCTTGAAGTCCCGTACGCGTAAGGCATATTTTTATCGCGAAATGTGGTGGTGATCTCCCCCTCTGGAAGGGTGAGATCCGGCGCCGACCTACTGTCGGTTATCAAGGGTTTCCTCAACCAGGTATCTTTCATCTGCGGGGCACCGCTCCAGCCGGGACAAGGCCTAAACTCACTTCTGGTCTCGCAATGTGTGTTGAAGTGTAGAGAATGTAAGTGCAATTGTGTGTTAGCAGTGAGGATAAGACGAAGAAGGGGAAGGAAAGATGGCCTTTTATTTATTTATTTATTTACGTCAAAAAAACAGTTAAAACAGCGTATGACGTGCTATGGGGAAAACTGAAATGTGTGCACATTTTCAAAATTCTGTGATCCCTACACTAAGTCATATACTACTTAAATTTTGAATTTTTGAAAGGGAGAAAAAAAAAGAAAAAAAACTCCCATGTAATAAAACCTATTTTCAAGGATAAACAAGCAATAAGTTTTGAGTTTTGAAAGGGAGAAAAAAAAACAAAAAAAACTCCCATGTAAAAAAATCTATTTTCAAGGGTAAATAAGCAATAAATTTTGAATTTTGAAAGGGAGAAAAAAAAACAAAAAAACTCCCATGTAAAAAAATCTATTTTCAAGGGTAAATAAGCAATAAATTTTGAATTTTGAAAGGGAGAAAAAAACAACAAAAAACTCCCATGTAATAAAATCTATTTTCAAAGATAAATAAGCAATAAATTTTGGCTCTTATTACTTCCTGCCGCGACAACATGGAAACGATAATTTGAATAATTGTATTTCCTACTGAATTCTAGAAGACGTGCACAGAAAATGAAGTTACATTTATGTCCAGAAGCAAAACAAGCGGCCATCTCAGCATTTGCTCAATGGATCAGGGAAACTGGACGAAAAACCTGATCGAGATGGGGGTCATTGACCCGGAAGCTGTAGTACAATAGTTGTTACAGGCTGTTTATACTCATTTATACAGTCCAAATGGTAAATAATGCATTATGTATCATTGTTAAAAATAATGTTACTTTTCTTGTGATGCTCAGTATAGTCTCTAATTGTATAGAAACAGTTATGCAACAGAAACGATTTCACTTGTGATTTAAACTTTTCTATTGAATTTAATCGTTTAATGTCATCTGGCAAAGTGTTGTAAAATAATGTACATGTGTTGTATGTGAATTTTTTGTAATGAGCTGTTGATACTGTCACCTGATGAATATGATTTCTCTACGTCGAGTGTTATAGTGATAGACTTCGGCATTTTCTGAAAAAATATTCCCGCCCTTGAGCAAGTCATTTTTTACAAAAGCCACTGATTCGTAAATAAATAGACACGGTAATGGTAGAATTCCTAGATTAATGAAGAGAGGCTTACATGAATCACGTGGGTGGGATTTGGTTATTATTCGTACAATTCGTTTTTGTAATCTAAAAGTCTGGGAGCTATAAGATGTATTTCCCCAGAATATTATGCCATATCTCAGGCGGGAATGAACTTTCGCGAAGTATACACAACGAGCAGTATGAAGGCTGACTGAATTTGCAAGAATTCTGAACGCGTAGCATAATGAACTTAATTTTGTGTTCAATTCATTTAAATGGACGTTCCATTTAAGGTTTGCCTGAATTGAGAGACCTAAAAATTTTGTTGCCTTAACATCAGTCAATGGTACACTGTTCATTTTCAATGGAGCACAGAAGAGTTTATTTGATATGGAAAACTGCATTAAAACCGTTTTCTTTTCGTTTACTATTAATTTGTTATTTCGGAACCAATTTTGGAAACATCTGATATTATTACTATTTACGGTTTCTTTATTCAAAGGATGTTCGTATCATCCGCAAAAACCGTTCTTCCGTTTCGAATAGTCGAGGGCATATCGTTTACGTAAAGTAGGAACAGAATAGGGCCTAAAATCGATCCTTGAGGAACTCCACATGCAATGGGCAAAGAGTCGGAAAGGTGCGTACGTAATGTTCCATCATTCCAGTAAGGTATTTCAACTCTCTGAGATCGTTGTTTAAGGTACGAACATAACCAATCTAGAGCAATACCACGAATTCAATATGAAGGTAATTTGGAAAGTAAAATGTCATGATCAATGACGTCAAAAGCTTTTGAGAGATCTAAAATAATCCAATAGGTGCCTCGTTTTGATCCAATGATGAGGCGACATCTTTAAGAAAAGAAAATATAGCTGTTTCCGTTGATTTTGATTTTCTAAATCCATGTTGGCAATCTGAAAGCGCGTCGTGTTTAGTGAGAAAGGTTTCCATTCGTACGTAAAAAGTCTCTCTAATATTTTTGAAAAAACTGATAGAAGAGAAATGGGCCGATAATTTTGAATTTCATTTTTGTTGCCTTTTTGAAAAGCGGCTTAATTTTAGCTGTTTTGAAAATATCTGGAAACGTTCCAGTGCATAAAGATGCATTAAATATGTGAGTTAACTGGTGTATAATGGCATACGCACAAGTCTTTAACAAAGAATCCGGGAATTCATCTAAACCGGACGAATATTTATTTTTTAGTTTACCGATTATTTTGAGAATTTCATAGGAAGAAGTTTCGGAAACGAACATTGTGTCTAAAATTTTGGGTGACCTGTCTGTTTTTGAATTTTGTGGCTGAAGACTCTTAGTGAGATCGACAGCAATTCTCGAAAAGTATTGGTTAAAGAGATTAGCCACTGTTGCCGGATCGTTCACATTTATATCGTTATATTTTAAAACAACATTCTCTACGGGTTTTCTAGTTGATTTGGTAGTATTTTTTATTATATTCCACATTGCTTTGTTTTATTATTTGAGTTCAAAATATCCTGATCGTTTTTCATGATTTTAGCCTGCCTTATGACTTTTCGTAACAATGTTTTGTATTTTTTAAAGTAGATAAGGAAATCTTGAGATACGTCATGACGTTTAGAAATAAAGTAGAGAGTACGTTTATTTTTACACGATGTTCTAATTCCTTTTGTGATCCAAGTATTACTTTTTCGTGAAATGTTTAATTTTCTCTTTTTAATAGGAAAGCATGCGTTAAAGAGAAATGAAAGCTTTGAGAAAAATAAATTATATTTTTCATTTTTCATTTTTCATGCCTGCGGTCATGGCCTGCGGTCCATGGGCTGATTGTTAGGGAACTGCTCCGGCATTTGCGTGGTGTTGATCGGAGAAAATGCAGAAAACTAGTTATCAGAGTAGCCAGCTGTTTGAATTCTCCTCCGGACAGCTACTGAATTGCACCCCGCGGTGTAGTACCTGGTGTAGAAAATTCTGTCACCGTCGGGACTCTAACCCTAGGACCTAGCAGTCAAAGGCACATCAGTTGATGACCTAAGCCACATAAGTCGGTCGTTTGCTTCTTGGAAAGGAGAGTTTTGTGTAGACGCTTGCCGCACGGGCTAAAAACAAAGAGGGTATTTGGAAAAAAAAATATTTATGTTGAACGCACGAACTTGTTTCTTTTAGTTTGTTGATAAAAGTTAAGCAGTATTGCAATGTTTACCAGAGAAATTAGTCCATATGACGTAAATCAGAGTTAAAATTCTGTCCGTGCGAAATTGTTTCCAATACAGGTATGAAGCTATTTTAACTTATAAATTTATTACTCACAATATGTATAATGTTCTTAGGGATCCAAATTTTATATTACTTTTTTCAATATCAACCTATGAATCTCGTAGAATAATGAAAAACAAATGTACTTCTAAGTTTATGTATAATTTAATGCATAAATAAAACAATAACTGTTGCATATTAAGCGTATGAAATATATTGTTACAAAATTTGTCTGTCTATAAATATGGACCCTAATTCCTTCACAATATACAAGAAATAAAACAATAATTCACTTCAAGTAAGTTTAATTTTTTTTTAATTGTTTAAAAATAAACTTTGTATACGACACGAGAATATTCATCTTGAAAATTATGTGAACCATCTTAGGACCTAACCGTTTTTCCGAAAATAAAACAATGTTTGATTCCTTGTTACGTAAATACTATTATTTATTATATTACAAATACATTTCATAGAAGTGTAATGGATTTCGCAAATGTATTTTCCTTTTCACTGTCTCGCACGAGCATCTTCAAAGGCTTGAAATATATTGTAGAGCACATTTTCTACCTTCACATTGCTAATCGATATTACATATCGGACGGGTATTTATTTAGGAGTACAAAGATGTGTATCACTGAGGTAAACATTTTGGATGAAATTACAAAGAGAAAAGTCCAAACTTGATTTATTGACAATCACCTGTGATACAATTTAATCAAATACATAAATGACGTTTCGGAGGACAATTGCCTCCATCTTCAGACAATATTAAAAATTACATAGCTTGAACCGAATACAATTTACAACCTCCATTATCGTTGTAAAGCTGTCATCATATTAGAATGACAGCGGTCTCAAGTACACGAAGCATAACAGGAGTTCCTTCTCAAACTTTCCACCGAACGGTTGACCTACTGGAGCCAATGTAGACCACGAGGCATCATGCTTCGTGTACTTGAGACCGCTGTCAATCTAATATGATGACAGCTTTACAACGATAATGGAGGTTGTACATTGTATTCGGTTCAAGCTGACTATGTAATTTTTAATATTGACTGAAGATAGAGGCAATTGTCCTCCGAAACGTCATTTAAGTATTTGATTAAATTGTATCACAGGTGATTGTCAATAAATCAAGTTTGAACCTTTCTCTTTGTAATTTCATGTAACAATTTGTGAATGACAATCTCATTAAGCAGGTATCTCCCACCAGCGGAGCACCGCCCCAGCCGGGACAAGCTCTAAGTTCCCCACTGGTCTTCTGGCATGTCTGGTAGTGAAGGGCATGTACGTGTAAATATCAGTGCGGTCCGTGACCCGTTTATTAGGGTACTGCTCCGACATTCGCCTGCTGTTGTTCGGAGAAACCACGGAAATCTTCCGACAACAGCCGCCTTCTAGGATTCACTTCCAGGCTGAATTCGACCTAGATAGTGTCAAAATTCCTGCTCCGTAGTGACTTGAACTCTAGGACCTCTCGTCCAGAGGCACTGCAGTGACATCATTTGATATCCTGAGCCACCGAAGCCCGTTTATAGTCATAGAAGATATGATTCTGACGCGTTGGAACAATAATTAAATGACAGTGATGAAAATTTGTATACGAGGAATTCCTCTTTCAGCTTAAATTTCTCAACAGTCCCCCGAATTTTATCTCTCTTCGTGGTATCTGTGACATCCAGATGACATCCATCAAGACAAGAATTAATTTATTAGCCTGTAACTGTATTGGGATGAATAAATTTGAGATGTAAATGGTAGTTCATTTACATATTCCCGCACATCGTGTTCGTTCTCCTTGAGTAGATGCTAAGTGAAGTCTCTCTGAAGTTAATCTAAAATAGAAGTGCACAATTTTTTCCTTTAGTTTTTGCCCCGAGGACTAAATATATTTTAGAAATGCGATTGTCACATACTATCTGTCCAGTTAATAGCATACTAGAAATTACTTAACACTCCTTAAACATGTAATAAACGAAAGCATTTAGAAACAGTTGCTCTAAAGGAAATTACTGCAAGAATAAAGTCTAAACTAGTCTACGAACTACAAAAGGAATATCAGTCAATAAGCCGAGGTAATTTGCTTCAACTAAACTCAAATATATGAGATGGCACACGGCCAAATATATTCACACAATACAATGTCTTTACAATATATTGTTACGTCTTCGTAAGACAATGAATAACGAAAAAATCAATATTTCAAAGTCGAGTCCGAAAAATCTCTTCGCGAACAAGTTTTGAAGTTCTTTAGGTTTTTTGTACACGCATCATTTACCAGCAGTATCTTGCCAAGAAGGTGACTCGTGAAAATAAAAGTCCACAAAGGAAGTGTTTGCGAAGATGCAGGAGAGAGAGAGAAACGAGAGTAATTATCGTCGTCAGTTCGGAAACGCTACTGCTGCAAATTCTTCACAAGGCGAATGGTGAGAAAATATAGCAGCGTCAAAACAACACAACAACGTTGACAAACACAAAGAGAAAATCAGCAATACCACGTGAAACGATATGTTTACCAAATAAAAACCGTGACGGTAAAACGTGATTTCGCGTCTTTTGACACACCATTTTCGAAGGTAGATTGAAATATACATGTTTATGAATATATACTATTGCAATAAATTCTGGTAATTATATAAAAATGGTAATAAAAATATGTAAATTAAAATAAATGAAAACTTGGGCATCAATGTGTATGCAGATGACAGTAACGTCAGCATAACTGGAAAACATTTAACATCTTTAGAAGAAAAAGCACAAGAAATCATACACAGTCATACAATTTTCAACGATCACTGAAGTTAATATTTCTAAGACAAAATCCACACTCATATTGTTTTCTAGAAGATGACCTGATAATAGGGAAATTGAATTGAAATTAGCTGAGCATAAGGAAATTAAAATCTTGGGAATGTTTTGGGATGAGAAGTTAACGTGGATTATCCACATAAAGGATTTGAAAATTGAGCGTGCCAAAAGAATGAACCTTGTGGACATTATTAGTCACACATCCGGGGAAATGGACTTATCAGTCATTAGGAGAACGTATCAAGCAATAATTAGATCTAAATTGGATTAAGGTTTCATCTGATATTATGCTGCAATAAGAGCATCAAAAGAATATTGGATCCTACCAATAGTATGGATATTATGGAATCATAGTATCAAAACTATGTATAGTATGGGATCAATAGTATGGGAGATACTCTAATATTGTATACGGAGCCTTCATGACCAACCCAACAGTTAGCACACTATTCGAATCTGATTTGTCATCTTTAGAAAAACGTAGAAGAAATGCAATTATCGGATATATAAACGAATTAGCATCAAATAAATTGAATCCAGTTAAGAAAGATCTCCGTAATAGATATAAGTTTTACAGATCTTAAAATTGCAAGAAGAAACTTCCCAGATCTTTGGTGGTAAGTGCAATTCATATTCTAGAGAAGATACAAGTGAACACCCGTCTTCTTAAGAATACAGTTATGCCCGAATATGCACCTTAGACAACGTAAGATATTCAAATGGTTGAAATTCCGAACATTCCTAGCAAACAGAATGAAAATATTCAAGAAATGTGTATCCTCATAACAAATGAACAAGAAAAGAACATGAACAAGATCTTTTCCCCATAGCACGTCACACGCAGTTTTAACTGTTTTTTGACGTTAAATAAATAAATGAAAAATACCATGGTTACTGTAAAATACTGTATATATTGCCGGTTCAAATAATGTAAATGAGGTGGGCTGTGCATTAATTACTCCAATTGAGGTACTCGCCAAAAAACTAGCGGATGATTTTTGAGTGGTGTCCAGTGAATTGTACACTACGGATGAAGCCTTGGGATACATAGAAAGAAATAATGAGGAAAATATTGAGTTAATAACTGATTCTAAAAGGGCTATTTTTGCCTTACGGACCATAGTCAGGGCCAACGAAATTATCAGGATGTAAAACTGACAGCAAAGAAATAACTTTGTCGTGAATACCATCTCATGAGAGCCCAGCTGAAAATGAAATGGTTGGCATAAAAGCAAATGAGACGGCTCAAAGAGATGAAAAAAAGCTAATTTCATTAATTTATCGCGAATATTACTTGAGAATTTAAATCGAGGTAGAAAATGTAGGCTGCAATGAATGGAATGGTATAAGACTTTCACGATGTAAATTCAGATGTCACCATTTGCAGAGCTGATCGAGTAGTATTAATGAGATGCCCTCAACATCATATCTCGAACAATGCTGCAGTCATATGCGATCGACGCAACCTCATACCCTCTGGATTCATTTTCACATGCCCTGCGTATGAGACCAACAGACTAAACTACAAGTTGAACTCACCAGTGGTATTGCTAAAACACGGAATTGTGCAACAAATTTATAAAATTTCAGAAAGAAATCAACTTGTACAGTCAAATAGATTTTTTAAATAGTGTTTAGAGTAAAATTCAGCTGTTATAGTAAACACGAAGTAAGCCCAACCTCTAATTAATGTAATATACTAATTAAAATAAACAATGTAACGTATAAATAATGAAATCGTTAGGTTTCGTAAATGCATTCTAATATATATATATATATATATATATATATATATATATATATATATATATATATATATATATATAATGTGAGTTATATTATGTATACGATTCTATTTTTGGTTAGAGGACACATAACCACCTAAGAGAACGTAATAAAACAATCAATGGATTTCTTTACAGATGATAGAGATTGTTTGACAAATTTACTATGTGATTATTTTTCTGTCATAAATTTCCTCTACAAATGATCGCATTGGGAATGAATGTAATATTGTTATACTATATGTATACTTATAATGAAGCTATACTGCAAATAATGTATTGTAATACAAATAATTAAAATACAACTTAATGCTCTTTGCTATTAAACTAGTAAGTTAAAGAAGGTATCTTATTTAATTATCATTGTACTCCATATCGAATTCTGGCAATAATAAAACCATAATTAATTTAAGTATTAATAATCGACATGTCATTTTCTAGTTACAAAATTATTTTCAAGAAGATATAATAAAACTTTAAACATATATTTTGTAGTTTTTCAGGAGTCGAGGATTGGGTGATGAGTTGAAATAATAGAGTGCTATTTTAGCAAACACTTTTTAACAATTCGATGGTAATAAAAGTTTTCGAGAAGGTAATTTTCCATCTCTTCAGTCAGAGAGGTAATTCCTTTTATCTCCTACATCGTAGTCACAAATCCTATAAAAATAGAAGGAATCTTTTCGTCTGCGACTCCTCCTGTCTCCGTCTAAAATGCCGGGCGTAAAACCTCTTCAATTTCGTTACTGAAATGTTCTTCGTTCCCGAGAGGTCCAGCCGTTTCACGTTCTCCTGTAAATCACACGCCTTTGCGAGAGCGAGGCTCGTAAAAGAGCCATATGCGCTGGCACTATTGGAAGAAGCGAACGCGAACCAGCTCCTAAGTGACCAGATTGCTACACGCACAGTACGTTATCTATCTTGTGCATCTGGAAATGAAAAAGACGACAACGGCATGAGAAACAAGAGGCAGGCAGATAATCCACATAGTGAACGGTGTGACGATAATCCACATGGTGAATGGTATGATGGATCAAATAAAGGAAATGGCAACCAGCAAAACTTTATTTCCGTTCCGATGCGCAAACTCAGATCCTCAGAGTTAACTTCCCGACAGCCATACCACTACGTCGCAGAAGCACAGTATGGTAAATACCTTCGTAAGAACGAGAAGTAATAATATTCAGAACCGTTGGAGGTGTAACGATTAAAGAAAAACTAAGTTGGTCGCATGGGTAGTGTTTAGAATGTATTTAAATTTCATGTTGATAGATTCATTAGTTTACTTAAATCGGCTCATGCAGATGCACAGAAAGACGATAGATTTGACGTGACATCTGAATTGATTCTATTTGTGAGTAGAAGTGCTTCAAATGATTTTCAGTAAAGTTTCTCGAATTGTCAATAGTTATCTGCAGGAAACGTGCTATCCGACGACGTTGGATCACAAATAGAAACGATCAAGACAAAACACTAATTAATCAACTCACCAAGCACATCAAAAACATGATCACTATTCACAGACATAATAACTACCAGAAACACTTGCAACAACTTCATCCAAAACCCAGACGGCTCTGACAAACAGTCAAATACTTCATGAAGGAAAAAACAAGTGTTCCCCCTCTTCTTTCAAATAATCAAGTAATATACTCTGAACACCACAAGGCAGAAATCATAACAAACCACCTGGTTTCCACGTTTAAGACCAATCCAATAATATAACAAAACTTTAACACACAAATAGAACATCATTTGAATCATCATCATATCACTGTTTCACATCCAATTAAATTCATCTCGCCAATAGAAACGTTCAATATCATACAAAAGCTGAAAAACAAAAAGTCACCTGGCTATGACATCACCAATGTAACCCTCAAGCAGCTACTAAAGCGTTGTATTGCAGCTTTAACATTTTCAATGCCGAACTTCGCATAGGGTACTTTCCACAAATGTGGAAACACGCAGTTATACTTCCCTTTATTAAACCTAAAACTAATCCTAACGATCCCACCAATTATCGGCCTATAAGCTTACTCCCCTCTCTAGCAAAAATCTTTGAAAAACTAACATTTAACCGCCTTATTAACTTTCTTAATGCCAGCAATACCATACCCAAAACTCAATTCGGCTTGAAACCCAATCACTCAACAACCCACCCACTACTCAGACTTATAGAACACATAGCAAATAGTTTTCATACAAAAAAGCATACAATTGCAGCCTTTACATTACTAAAGCCGTTCACAGCATATGGCACAATCGACTTCTATTCAAACTTCAGCAATTAGGTACTCCAGAATTCCTCTATAAAATCATCTCTAGCTATCTAAGAAACCGAACTTTCCAAGTTAAAGTCAATCAGACCTTTTCAAATACTCATAATATACTTGCAGGCGTTCCTCAAGGCTCAGTTCTTGCTCCTACATTATTCAGCATCTACACCTCAGACCATCCTACTGTGCCTGATGTCAACATATCTCTATTTGCAGATGACACGGTAATCTATTCTTCCCACGAAGACATACTTTTAGCGTCTGATCAAATCCAATCATTTCTTCATATTTTAAATACCTGGTTTTACAAATGGCGATTAAAATCAATCCAACAAAAACTCAAACAAAAATCTTTACTCTCAGAAAACCAACAAATCCACCTCCATTGACTATTAATAACACTCAACTATTCTGGCTAAACAACTCTACCTCTGCCAAATACCTAGGAATATTAATTGCTAGACGACTAACCTGGAAAGATCACATCAAATCTAACATACAAAAAGCTACAGCAAAAACTTCTAAATTGTATCCACTCATAAATCCGACATCTTCACTAAAACTTGAAACCAAATTACTACTATATAAAAGTATTATAAGGCCCACGTTAACATATGCATGCCCTGCCTGGTTAAACACTGCTCCTAGCAATACTAACAAAATTCAAGTTTTTCAAAATAAATGCCTTTGCAGACTTCTTAACTCACCCTGATTCATTCCTAACAGCCAAATTCATCGTGAGCTTCAAATGCCTTACATCTCTGACTATTTAATAAGCTTATCCTCTAAATTTTATTCACTTCTTCAATCTTGCCCAAGAACTTCCTTTTTCACCTTGGCCAACAAGGCAATACTCCGAACCGAATAAAATCTCGTTTTCCGTAAGATATTTTCAGCCCCCCCACCCCGATTCAAATCTCCCCACATGTCCTCTCATAATATTTTATTTAACACCCTCTCCAATTCCTTAATAATATCAAACAAACTATCTTCCTTTCTCATCTCACCATAAAACATAATTTTTTTTTTTTTTTTGTGGTTTAACAGCTCAATAAGATAATCAACTTAGGAAATTTTCCAAGAATTATGTATATGTATTCACAACTCTGTAGGACCATCTGGTCGAGCAAATAGAAATAAATTTTTAAAAAATAGTTATCTGCAACTACGCATTCATGAGAGATAAGTAACAAATTAAAATCCCTGAGGGGACGAACCTCGCACCTAAGCGCTAAATCCGAATACGTCATTTCGGCCATCCTCGGCCATCCGAAGCTGACACGGACTTTAAACTTCTATAATAGTCATAAAGACATATTCTTTCAGTTCTAGCATTAGGAAATCGGAAAATTGAGAAAATATGAAAATATGTTCTTTGGGCGGAAAAAGATGGTAGCTGGGAAGAGAATAAGACAGAATCCAAAAGCTAGTAGAGACTAGATTACAAAACTGACTAGTAAGAGAAAGTCTGTACCATTCTGTAGCACCATTAGTCTTTTTATCATACGTTCTTACATACAAGGGAAAATGTTAATGAAAAATCACATGCGGGTTTTAGAAAATTGCATAAATTTCAAACACTAATTAAGCGAAATCAGCTCGCTTTATCCAATATTTCTACATGATCGTTTTTAAAGAGCTGATTTTATAACAGACTTTGCTTAGAGTAAATATCGCTATCTCCAATTTTGCAGCTTTGAAATGTTCCGTTTTTGCAATCTTCGAAAAAACCGAACGAATGCCAAAAATTAGACTAACACCTATTTTATACTGTCATTTATTACAAACGAAGAGCAAGTTTAAAGAAAAAATTGCCTATATTTCGAGCAAAATTACACGAAAACTACTCGTATTTTTGAAAAAATTAACATGAATTAATTTTTTTGAAGATCCGTCTTTAAGAAATACATTTTTTAAGCAAATATCTCTCTCTTCAATATTATACATTGTGCTAATTTTAGCAGAGGTGACGAAAGTTCAGGGATTTGCTGGTTAAGACTAGTATTATTTTGTTTGTTTTTTTTAGGTTGTTGTGAATGTGAAGTGATTCTAATTTTAATCTGTGCCAGTACCTATTTTCAATTTCTAGGATATGGAAATTAATGAGTTTGTCAAATGTGTGATTGTTTTGATTTAGGTGATCAGCGAAGTGTGAAACTGTGGTTCGTCACCTCTGCTAAAATTAGCACAATGTGTACACCCCTAACTCCACCCACCTCCGACCGCCCGCGCCCTCCTCACACCAGGCCCAACGGCCGCGCCTCTCGACCCTTCGGCCGCGCCCTCCCCTGCCCCGCCCCCACACTTGCCCGACCGCCGCCCTGCCTACTTAAGCGAGCCGCTATTTCAAAAATCCGCAGAACTTCGTTTTCCGCCCAGCAGCTACAAGGTACGACCGATCCAGTTTGCTTACGCAACTGCACACTTCTTTTATATATTAATCTGTAGAATGTATAATTATATCTATTAATGTATTTCCAGCTCTGACGATGATCGCTACGCGATCGAAAAGATCTTAAGCGAAATAGAAACTTGATACCAGACAACCTCTGTTTATTTAATTTAAAGTATCCGTTTCAAATTCTCAGGAACTTGATTCCCTGCAGATTGATCGGGGAATATCAATTTTCAAGAAATTTGAAAGGTTTAGGCGGTAGAACTGGCAATAGACGAACTGACAAATAGACTGTTAGGCAGGTTGACAAACGGACAGACTAACAAGCGGCCAGGCGGACATACTGACAGTTAGGCAGACAGATCGACAGCTTGACAAACGAACAGGCAGACCATTTACCATTAACAGATTTTTCGGTATCAAGGACTCACATAACGTGGATTCCGACAACACAACATTTTAGAGCAAGTAATTTACTCCAAATAGAAACAAGATTTATCAACTTTTGTGTTACCAGGGTCAGATCTTTTACGTTTATCTGTCTATTTAAAAGAAGATGCCGCAGCATCACTATATTTTCTCTTTACCACGTAAGCACGTAGTAAGTCGAGGGAGTAAAATTACAGTCCTTCAGTCACGGACAAAAATTAATTATTTCGGTTTCAAAAATACACAGTAGTCTGGTTATCGTGGTTCGATGAGTTCTGAACAATGTTAGTAATAATCTTCTGAATCCAATAATGTATGCAAAGATTTTCTTTAATTTTCTGTTCGAATTTCAGAAAAAAACACTATTCTCAACTTAATCCATTTTTCAACTTGCCCACTACAATACAAATAAAATAATATTTTAAATCATACTTGTACATTATTATTATTTAACAAACTTATATTATTTTAAGTTTTGTGATTGATTTTTTCCGGGCACGTCAACTGCTATGGTCATTAGTCCTGTTAATATACCGAATGTTTTACTCCTCGTTGGATGTTGAGAGCCTGCACCGACCTCCACGTCGGCTTACGGGCCATTTCTCTCTCCAGATATCTCCCCCAGAAGTGTACCGCCCCAGCCTGGACCAGCTCTAAGCACCCGCCTTATCTCCCGAGATGTGAGAGCAGTGCGTAGTGTATGTAAAGGTAAGAGTGTATGGAGTCAGGACAAGGAGGACGAAGGAAAGCTCGCGCGCGGTCCAAGACCCGTTTCTTAGAGTACTGCTCCGGCATTCGTCTGGTATTGATTGGATAAACCAAGAAAAACTACCGATCAGTTCAGCTTGACTGCTAGAGTTCATCTCCAGACAGTGACTGAATTCGACATCGCTTCTTGTATGTAATTAATTGTCGACCATAAGCCTCTGCCTGGGCTCGAACACCATGACTTTCCGGCCCGAGTCGCTGCTGAGTCAGCGACATGCTGGTTCTGAGCTAAACTAAGCCAGTCAACGTATTTTATATTTTTAATTTATAATACAATAAATATTAATCAGAGTTTTTTATTGAATAAAACAACACAAAATGTGCTATTTTTATCAACATAAATATTATTTTATCAACAAACAAAGGATACCGCCAAACGGGGCGAGACTGTGCTACATGGGGTAGCAATATGCCGGGCTCCATTTCTTGTGATATACGTGCATCATATTCACAAGTATAAGAACGTTATTGTTTATAACTTCCAAAAAAGTTAAAATGATGATATTGGAAAGCATTGCTTAATAAAAGTGCATTTACGCGCCGAGAGTCACGCAGAATGACTATGCATAATATTAGTGTGAGATTGATTTATTGAGTATTGTTGATATTTCCTGTTTGCTGTTGACATATTTACTTTCTTTGATAGCTCGGCATTCACTAAATCCCAGGAAACAAACAATATCAACAATAAGCAATCCTAACTAATTAAAGCAATCCTGCACTAATTTTGCAGAGACATTTAGCACGGCACTTGGTGCGAAAATGAATCACTTTTACAAAGTAAGATTTTCCAGGATCATCATGCGTGCGAGTTAAAAACAGCAACGTTCCGATAATTCTCAATAGAATGTGTATATCTCAAGAAATGGAGTCTCGCATATTTCCATCCATATGGCACAGTCTCGCCCCGTTTGACGGCATGCATTATTGAAGGCAGGTTAACGGGGCTTGGTCAGAAGTATGCATTAGTGATTATATACCATTGTCACCTTTCCCGACACCTTGCTGGACGCTCGGAGATTTATTCCGCAGTCATTGAAGAAATTCAATAATTAAAATATAGTTAAATATTGCAGAACTTAAAAAAGGCATTTTTCACAACTTCAGGTACTCGTCAAAACCAATCCTTCACTAAATTCAACATTAAATGTAGTAAACAGTTATTCACATGTGATATACAAGAAAATACATCCGTACTAAATTTTATTGCAAGAGAGGTAGGTTTTTTAATAAAATTATTTCTACAAACCTTTTTTTAAACTTTTATTTACGCCTTCTTCAACATCAATGCAGTTTCGGGATTCGATAACAAAAACATCCTTCAGAGAAAAACTAAATAATGTCTGATATCATGCCTTACATTTCCATAAGATTTTCTGAACTCCATTCATTCCTAAAATATGAAAAGAGTATATAAATTGATGTTAAATCACATTCTGACAAATAGTCTAATTTTTCGAAAGAATTTTTCTTGACAGCAAAAGTGAATTTCTTGAGATTTTACTAACGCTGACCTTCAAATCGTGCATAAATTGGATAATTTTCGTATATATAAAATTACTGGAAAGACAAGGAACAAAGCATTAATGGGGTTTCAGGTTTGTTTTGCGGAGCAGGTAATTGGAATAACGTGTATTACGAACGGTTTCTTTGTGTTAAACGAAAAAATGTGTTTTATCAGTTATACATTTATTCAAGTAAAGTGATTGTTATAATGGTACAAAAGAATTTTATCGTTTATTCAAATGACATACAGATGAAAAATTATTAATTAAATGTTTTGAACAAAAATATAAATGCTCAATTAAGAGAAATTTAAATACTTTAAAATGCTGAAATCATCCATACAAATTTTACTTTTTTAAGTCTTACATTCATAAACATCATTTTAGCCACATTGAGGCAGGTATATGTGATGTAAAAAAACAATTATTAACATGTCTACAATTTTCATTCCGGACATTTTTGTTTTTACCACCTTTACAACAGTAACATTGCACAAAATGATTGTACTCCTAATCTCAAAAAGTGTTTTCTTCCTTGCAACAGTAACCTGTCGCAATTTTTCCCTTCCTAAACATCTACGCTCGTGTGCACATTCCACGCGGGCGCAGAAGCACTTTAGAAAAAGGCTGTCGTTTAACGAGAGCGTAGAGAAGAGCGCCGGCGAGAACGGAAATGGCGTTGGCACACAATCGAGTACTTGCAGTCCACTTGCAGTGTATGAACGAGCGCCTGCGAGAGTGGAGTAGCGTTGGCGCAGAATCGAGTACTTGCAGTGTAAGAACGTGCGCCTGCGAGAAGGGAAATGGCGTTAGCTCAGAATCGAGTACTTGCAATTCACTTGCAGTGTAGGAACGAGCGTCTTCAAGAAGGGGATGGCGATGGCACAGAATTGAGTACTTGCAAACCACTTGCAGTATAGGAGCGAGCACCTGCAAGAAGGGAAATGGCGTTAGCTCAGAATCGAGTATTTGCAATTCACTTGCAGTGTAGGAACGAGCGTCTTCAAGAAGGGGATGGCGATGGCACAGAATTGAGTACTTGCAAACCACTTGCAGTATAGGAACGAGCGCCTGCGTGAGTGGAGTAGCGTTGGCGCAGAATCGAGTACTTGCAGTGTAGAAACTAGCACCTGCGAGAAGGGGAATAGCGTTGGCGCAGAATCGAGTACTTGTAAGCCACTTGCAGAGAAAAAACTAGTGCCTGCGAGAAGGAGAATGGTGCTGGCACAAGTACTTGCAGTCCACGTGCAGTTGATGTGTTGGCTGAAAAATTTATTATTTACTTGAATGAATGATTATTTCATGTTTCCCTGTGCGTCAAATTACTATGATCATTGTCGTACATTATTTCATCACAGGAGGTGGCGCTGTTCTTCCCCCGCTGAATGGTGAGACCCGGTGACGAGCTACACGTCGGTTTGTGGGGTTTTGTCTATTTAGGTATCTCCCATTATTAGGACACTGCTCCAGCTCAGACAAGCTCAGAGTTCTCGACTTGTGTCTTGAATGTGGTAGTGTAGTGCACGTAAGTATGAGTGTATGAGTAGATGAGGATAGAAGGAATAGGACGGAAAGACCGTGCACGGTCCTTGATCTATTTGTATAGGTGCTGCTGTGACATTCACCTGATTTTGATCGAGGAAACCACGGAAAACTGCCGATAAGAGCAGTGGGCATTTGGATATCTCCTTCAAACAGCGACTGAATTCGATCTAGCTCTCTAGCTGGTGTCGGAAGTTGTGTCATCGCCGTGACTCGAAACTTAGAATATCGCAGTCAGAGACACTACAGTGACGTGAGGTTGTGCCCTGAGGCACGTCAGACCCGTACGTGACCGCTGGGGTAGCGTTCACCGTAACGAGGTACGAGAATCGAAGCTGGAGGGCGTTGAGGCAAAAGGCTGTGGCTTTGCTTTGATGTGTACCCGGTATGCAGGACAAACGTGACTACGAATGAGCATGGCGGGAGAGCTAACAGTCACGAAGACACGTGAAGGGAACGAGAGAAACGCGACCGCAAACAAAGGGGACGCGGACAAAGTTGCGCGGCGGTGAGGACGAGAATTGGCGAGCGAGGTGAATGGGTAGTAGACCAACTGCTTCGAGCGAAGCCAATGCTTGGGAATGAAAACGGTAGAACAATGAGTAGTGATAAAAAGGATTTAATTGAAACACTTTTGTCTTCAGTTAAAAAGGAAAACTCATATTAGTATAGTTTGATTTTGACGACTCTCGGGCATTGTAATTAATCAATATTGGCCTTTAAAAGTACACTTTACCTATACGTGGGATGCTGGCATGTGTACACTGGTATTCTGTTCGCAGGATTCGTTCCATTCATTCGGTTTAATTTGATAAGATTTGTTTACGCGTCGATTAATAATTTCAACATCGGTGAAAATTCAATACAAATATTTATATGAACATTTCATTAAAAAAAATTCAGTAAATACTTTATATCGAATGCATTCTGATGTACGCTTTCATTCAATTGTGATTTATATTTGTTTTCAACTGATTATAGTAGAAAAAGTTATAAGCAGACTGGAAGTATTTTGTGATTATTTGTTACTCAATCTTAATTCTGTTTTCTTATTTTCGAAAACTAGTTGTTTAAAATTTTGTGTCACGTGTGAGATACTTTGTGTAGATGTAATTTTAACTGCTTTTCATGCTAAAACGAGGAGTATAGATTGACGTAATTACAAACAAAGCCTGCAAAACGCTTTAAGAGGTTATTTGATTTCCTTTCCCAGCCCTACAGTTAATTATTCATTATTGACTAATTGACAGTCGCAAAGTTAGAAACTGAATTTTCCTGAATAAAATAACATTTAGAGGAATTTTCAAGGTGGGAGGAGATTGAATTAAGCCTACTAATGGCGAATTTCGACATTTCCCAGGAAATATTGCATTGAATAAGAGGAACAGTTACACTTTACTTTCAAAGCAAATATCATTGGTAGAAGTCTTAAGAGCAGGTAAAATCTTGAATTTTCTTTACTAAATTTCATCCAAATCTTTCATAAAACTTATTTTTAGGATAGTCCAACAGGGAGAGAAGAAACCTTCAGATATTAAATTTGTATTTATCTTCAAATCGCAGAAACATATGTAATTATACCAAGGGTTACACATTCTCTGATGTCATCAGGTCAGTACAAAATTGTCGGTTAAATGGTTCCAATTATCAGTTAATCGGCTTCCAAATATACTTAATGTGATTCAACAGAAGCACGTGCTTTCCTTAAAGAATAATTTGCAAATAAAATTCCCAAACCATCAGCAAAAGTAGTTGTTTTACATGTTTATGCGCACGTGGGTGGGTGCAAAAGGTGTGTCTAAAAGGAGTCAGAAAAAATCCCGAGTAGAGAATAGAACGAGACAAAGGGTGTGAGTGTCTGTGTGTGTGTGTGAGAGAGAGAGAGAGAGAGAAAGAGAGAGAAAGAGAGAGAAAGAGAGAGAAAGAGAGAGAATGAGAGAGAGAGAGAGAGAAAGAGAGAGAAAGAGAGAGAGAAAGAGAGAGAGGAAGAGAGAGAGGAGAACGATATGAAAATGTGTGAAATGCCGGATACTAAAAATAAACTAGAGGTGCTACAGAATGGCACAGACTTTTTCTCATAGTAAAGTTTTTTAATTTCCTAGGCGTGGACTGGTTCTGTACAGACTTGTCCCTCCTTCCTACCTGCTTCCATCTATTTAGGCCCAAAGACAATTGAAAATGTTTGAAATTTTTGTAACTTTTCGGTTTCAAAATAGTACAACCTAAATTATATTTCAGGAATATTAAAGAAGGTTATATCATCGTCCTAAATAGCAATTTTTATTGAAAAATGTGAAACTATTTTTAAGAAAAAACGATTAAGAATTACAGTAAATGCGAAATTTGAAACTCTTTTGGACATGAATCTATTGAGTTTTCCAAAATCTTCATTTGAAATCATTTGAAATACTTCCATTTAGATATGCAATAATGTATATAAATCGATAGAAATGTGCATAATGGCATGAGTAATATGTAATGGCATGAGAGATATTTTAAAAAAAGTACATTTGTGTAAGTTTTGAAAAAACAAAGATCAAAATCAACTTTACGACACATTAACAGAGAAATTAGCACTCTCCATTGGAAAATTTTGAAGAAAAAATTTGGAGCCATTTTTGAGAAAATGACGTTTGACCGTTTCTGGAAATGCGGAATTTTCAGCTCATTTTTACAGAAAACTATTGAGTTTTCGAGAAACGTTATTTGACATTATTTTAAGCACACGTACTCATTAATTTAATGATATGAAGAATTTGCCTTTAATGTAAATATTACCGACGTGAGAGACAAGACGAAATAATTACATTTTCTGTAATTTTTGGAAAAAACAAAATAATAGAGCAATATTGCGTTTATGTCAACGTATAGGGTTTGTTTGGCAGTAACACTACTAAAAAGTTAGAGAAAACATTTGATCCGTTTCTAAGAAAATATTGTTTTTGTAATATTTTAAAGTTGCCAGTAGTCGCACTATTGCACGAAAACTATTAAAACTTCAAAAACATTACTTGACCTTATTGAAAGAACTATTCATGCACAACAAATTTTATTTGAAGGCGAAAACTCAGTCTTCAATTTTGTAGTTGTAGGAAGACGCCGAAAAAATTCAAAGTTTTGCAATTTCTGAATATTCAGAGTTAACGGTGAATATCGAATCTATGTCACCTTTATAGAAGTATTTCACTCTATTCTTACAAGAATTTTTTACAAAAAATATTTGGAGCCGATTTTGAGAAAATTTTGAAAATGTCCGGGGAGCTTGATGTAAAGTACCCCCAAATCTAAACGAATGTTTCTCCAAATTTCAAAGATTCAACTAGAGATAGATTGACAGTGCATTCTTCAATTTGGAAAAGATCGTACGTGTGGTACGTGTGGTTTAGGCGCTAGCAATGTTTGCAGACGGACACACGGACGGCCAGACGGACGGATAGACGGACAGCCAGAC
>BLKR01002328.1:0-28169 GCA_011170035.1 Teleogryllus occipitalis | reverse complement strand
GGGATGGCACAGCAGGCACGGACTCGGTTGATAGTTGCCCAGTTGCGTTGTTTGCCGTAAATTCGGCCAGGCTGACGTACGCAAGTGGCCCAAATTAGAGCGAGCGACCTGTTGTCCGCGCTGGTTGATAGATGGAGCCTTGGAAGGCGAAGCGAGAGCAGTCGACTCGTTGCTAGGCTGTCTGCATAGTGGAGCGAGTGTTGATACAATCGTCCGTCGCACTGACACTGACAGATGAATCAACAATAGTCGTTTGCCCCTTACACAGTTGTAGGCTGATGCCTACGTTCGTGAGTTTCATTTGGCGTGTGTTAGTTCTGCTATTCGTTCTGAGCAACAGTAGTGAGGTTGAACTTGGAGTATTGAACAGCTATTATCATTGTAGTGTTAGTAATTGTCCGAGTAGTCTCGACTAGTGAATAGTGAGTAGTAATTTCTCCTTGACTAGTGAGTAGCTGAATAATAAATAGTAATCGTGCGTATTTATTATTTGGGGGTGTTATTGAGTCAGTGGAAGGGAGAGTCACGTGACATTGACCTAAACTATGATGAGCCGGTGAGACGCCAAGTGTCTGTGACGGGCTTCCTATTTGTTAGATGCGTCTTCAGGCCCAGGAAGAGGAGCGTCACGTGACACTGACGGCAATTGTGGTTGGTTGGTTGGTTGGTTAGTGATTCGGGGCCCGTCAACAGCTTAGGTCACTAGTCCCGTAGGTGTAATGCATGTTTTTCCTCGGGAGATGGCGGTGATGGGTACTGCTTCGGCATTCGCATGGTGTTGATCGGAAAAAACACGGAAAACTACCGATCAGAGCAGAAGGCCGCTAGAATTCTCCTCCAGGCAGAGACGGAATTCGACCTAGCTGATAAGCTAATGTCTAAAATCCTGCTGCCGTCAGGACTCGAACCTAGAACTTCCCGTCAGATTCGCTGCAGTGACATCAGTTGATGCTCTCAGCTCCCGCTCCCGGTACGGCGATTGTGAGGTGCCCGCGATGAATGCATGCCATTTGTAATATTTGATGTTGGTTCTCTCGGGAACCACGTCATCAGATGTGCCAGTGAATAGAAGGCGTCCGCATTTACAGATGTATATCACTTCGTCAACGAGATGCCTTAATGGTGCTGTATTTGCGAGTACCGATTTCTAGAAATGTTTGTATATATTTGGCTGTCGGTGGCAGGTATTTATTTATTTATTTTACGTCAAAAAATATTTAAAACTGTATATGATGTGCTATGGGGAGAAGTAAATTCTGTGCACATTTTCAAAATTCTGTGATCACTCACTAAGTCATATACTACTTGAATTTTGAATGAAAAAACGCTCCTATGTAATAAAATCTATTTTCAAGGATAAATAAGCAATACATTTTGGGCTCTTATCCATGATGTCCTTCGTCAAGGAATAATACTTCCTGCCGCGACAACAGGGAACGATAATTTGAATAACTATATTTCCCACTGCATTCTAGAAGACGTGCACAGATAATGAAGTTACATTTATGTTCAGAAGCAAAACAAGGGGCCATCTCAGCATTTGCTCAATGGATAAGGGAAACTGGACGAAAAACCTGATCAAGATGGGGGGTCATTGACACAGAAGCTGCAATACAATACTTGTTACATGTTGTTTAGAATTATACAGTTCAATAGTAAATAATACATTAAATATCACTGTTAAAATTAATGTTACTTTCCTTGTGATGCTCAGTAGAGTCTCTAATTGTATTGAAACAGTTATACAGCAGAAACGATTTCACTTTGGATTTGAACTTTTCTATCGAATTTAATCGTTTAATGCCATCTGATAAAGTGTTGTAAAATAATGTACATGTATTGTATGTGAAGTTTTTGTAATGATCTGTTGATACTGTCACCTGATGAATATGATTTCTACGTCGAGTGTTATAGTAATAGACATCGGCATTTTCTGAAAATATATTCCCACCCTTATGCAAGTCATTTTTGTCACAAACCAATGATTCGCAAATCAACAGACAAGGTAATGGTAAAATTCCTAGATTAATGAAGAGAGGCTTACATGAATCACGTGGGTGGGATTTAGTTATTATTCGTACAATTCTTTTTTGTAATCTTAAAGTCTGGGAGCTATAAGTAGTATTTCCCCATAGTATTATGCCATATCTCAGGCGGGAATGAACATTCGCGAAATATACACAACGAGCAGTATGAAGGTTGATTGAATTTGCAAGAATTCTAAACGCGTAGCATAATGATCTTAATTTTGTGTTCAATTCATTTAAATGAACGTTCCATTTGAGGTTTGATTAGGCACCTTTTTTAATTACTAATGTAGTAGAGAATAAAAAAGTATGAATATTTTGTCATTTTCCCACAACATTGAATTTTTTGACGAGACAATGGATTTTTAATTAAAATACAATCATCGCTGACTTTCGTAATTTTGTAGCATCTGTTGGATAGTCTTTTATATCGCTTTCTTTCTATTTAAGCCATTCTTAATGCTTCTGAATTTTTTTCTTGCGTGTTGCATATACGACAAAAAGTATCAATTAGTCTCATTGAGGCAGATTCTCTGTGTGTTTCAGTTCCATCAAGACCTAAAAATCATGGAATAGAAACCGAGTGGTGATTAATGGCAGAAAAAGGCGCGTCGTTGTTCCTTTGAACATTAGACCTAGGAGGCTAAAAAGCATTCGCCCCAACGACCCACTCACTTCCACTGACGAGCCATCTCTGCATTTCGTGCGTCGGGAGCGACTAGCGGATCAATCTGTGGATATGGTTTTGCAGCATGCCATGACCCTATTTTTACGCATGGAGGTACTTAAAAACTAATATATTGTAAGCCACATCATATTTTATTGTGTTGAAGCGCATTTTCGGCTTGGGCACTGGAGAGACTGAGCGAAAGAAGCATCAGTCCATGATGCGATGGGCAGTCGCATGAAACCAAACGCAGGGGAATACTTACAATTCCAGTGAATATATTTCGGTTTTTTTCAGCAGATTTGTTAGTATAATCCGTAAGATAATAGCGTTGTAATAATCCCTTATTATAAATATTTAACTTGTATTATAATAATTATTTTATTACACGTTACGAGTTAATTTTATTACGTTTGTTAACAATTATTATAAACTTATTTGGGAATAATATGTGTTAAGCAACTCTGAATCTCATCACCTATCAACGTGTGTGGTGGAATCCAAATTATATATATTTTACACATGGGTATGTTCCAGTCATCGTTCTCACATGAAAGACAAAGACCTTATGTAAGACATAGATATGACCATTGAATACGACTTAGAAACGACGGTCTCTAAGACTATTCGACTGGCTTAGGTAGCGCAGAGCAACAACTGTTGCAACTGCAGTGTCTTTGACCAGTCAATTCTAAAGATTGAGTTACGAGGGTGGTGTATTTTTGACATTAGCCAAAACGGTAGGTTGAAATCAGCTGCTGTCTGGAGAACAGACCTAGTCACCGACAGCTCTAATGGGTTGTTTTCCGTGGATTCTCCGAACAATACCAGATTAAAGCTAGTGTACTCTAAAAAACAAGCCACTTTCCTCGCGCGATATTTTCTCGCTCATCCTTGTCTTTCCTCTTCCTTCACACACACATACACACACAAACTACACTACCACATATATCGGGAGAGGAATTGAGATCTTAGAGGTTGTACCGGCTGGTGCGGTGCTCGCTGGTGAATACACCTTCAGGAGGAATGATTTGAAAGCTATCCAGAAGGTCGGCGCCGTATATTACGTTCTAGTACGAGAGGAATCACGGCAATGCCGGGTTTTTGATTGATTGATTGCTTTTTTCGTGTTTCCGGGCGCGTCAACTGCTTTGGTCATTAGTCCCGTTGGTATAGTGCATGTTCTTTTCTCGGGAGATGGCGGTGATCTTCCCCCGCTGGATGGTAAGATCCGGCGCCGACCTACCGTCGTCTAGTGGAGTTTCCCCCTAACCAGGACTCTCCCACCAGCGGGGCACTGCCCCAGCCGGGACAAGCTCTAAGCTCCCGACCGGTCTCCTGGAATATGTGGTAGTGTAGTGTATGTGTCAGGAGAGAGGATAGGGCAAGGAAGATGAAAGACAGAGCGCGCGTGGTCCGTGGCCCGTTTGGTACGGTACTGTTCCAGCATTCGCCTGGTGTTGATCGGAGAAACCACGGAAAACTACCGATCAGAGCAGCCGGCCGCTCGGATTCTCCTCCCGACAGCGTCTGAATTCGATCTAGCTGTAAAGTTAGTGTCGAAAATCCTGCCGCCGTGAGGACTCGAACCTATTACCTCCCGGTCAGAGGCGCTGCAGTGACATCAGTTGATGCACTGAGCTATCGCTTCCGGTCGACACTCCCGGGATTTAACATGCCTTACAGTAACGAAAGTAAACGGCACTTGACGTGCTAGAAATGCAACATTTGCAATCAATCAATTTAAGAGTTGTCGATTTTATTTGGCGCTTGTGGCGTAGTAGCTTCACTTTTTCGTCAACATTCAAGAGTTCGTGCGTTAACAAAATTCCCCAAACATCATGTTTGCGACGCCTCATTCACAAAAAAAATATGTTAATTTGAACTGCGCGCTACAGTGGTGCGGTCAGTTTAAGTGTTTTCAACGCAAAAACCGGAATTTTGAGTAACAGCTGAAATTTTGCGGTTCATTTTTAGATCCCGACTTGAAGGACAACTTTCGAAATGGCGCATACTCAAGAGTTTCTCTAAAAGGAATTGTGAATGGTTCACTATATTGGTTCTGGTTGAATATTCACAAAGAATTGAGAAAACAAACCAGTTACTCGTAAAACTATGCAACTTTCAATTATAATTGTCAACAAAAAGATGGCTTCATTGACAGAATAGATTTTTTTATTTCTACATTGTTGCTAATTAACGCCCAAATACACCCTTTGTGCAATAAATATAATGATTTTGATTATCAGCTAAATTCGATTATATCAGCCTGTTAAGGCTACGCAATAGTTACTGGCAGTTTTGGGAGAGCAGTGACATGACTACCGCTGCGTGTCGAAACAAGTTTAACTTCTGCAACAATTCTTATTCCTGGAATTTAACAATTACATTGTCAGGACATACAAACGACAGGACACACAAAATTCTGACAGTTCCACGTGGTATTCAACGTTGCAGTCTCGGATTTTTAATAATGTACTGAATTGGGTCGGGAATAACGAACTCTTTACACTAGACAAAATGTATTCTCTGCGCTCACTTCCAAGCATTAGTATTGGTTCGCGTTTCAAGAAACCGTGTAAGACACGCTTCTAATTTCTTAAAGTTATAGTGTTTAAAGTTATTGGTCAGATTAGCTGCCTGGCAGGCTAGTACTGCGCTCTGGCGGCGCCAGGAAGTATTATTTTGTATTTTAAATGTTCAAAATTCCGTCGGTTTTCTGTCCGTTGCACCTCGTACGAGTATATTGGGGAAAATAACTCTGTCTCCAGAGTACCTAACTCAAAAATGCTCGAACTTAAGAGTGGATTTGTCTCAAGAAGGGCTGATAATCGTGCATTCGAGGTTCTTCTTCTAAGGCTCTACGACCTTCAAATGAACGTCTTGACCTGCTCAACTATCTTTTTCCATTTTTCCCTAATCTTCAATTGCTCAATCCAATTTTATATCTTTGACATAATATTTTCATCTATTTTTAGGTCGTTCTCTTCTTCTGGTGCTCACCGCATTCCAGCTAAAGATCTTGTTCACTATTCTGCCATGCGACATCCTATTAAGATGACCAAGCCAACTTCATCTCAAGGCTTTGATAAAATTTAATATGTTTTTATGCATGAGAGGTTCGGGGACAAAATTTAAAAATATGCAAAGGCATAATGAGGTCACAAAATCTAATTTTAAAAAAACAAACGGAAAACGGAGTTACACCACTTGGGATTTACGAAGCTTCATTTCATGCCAGAGAAACGAACGTGCAAAACTAAATCTAACATGGTTTGACAGATTACAATTAACTTCACTGCGATTCTGAAGTAACGTTTTCTCCTCGAGACCACAGACTGGAAGCGTGCACATTAATTCCCTAAGCGTATTTTCGTTGTTTTTGCGGTTAATATTCCAAGCATTTTCATTTTTTCACGTCATATTGCCCAACACTCTCAATTCATCCTGCGGCGTTATGATGTACGTTTACTTCTACATCAGTATGCACAAGACAGTGCTGAATCTCTGTGACGATATTTATATAAAAACAAAAGGAACTGTGATGAAGTACGCCCTTTCGTGGTAAATTCTCTACGCAAGAGTGACTATCAAAGGGCAACAAATTTTTATGATAATGCGAGACATAGAAGAAATTTTAAAATGTACAATTGAACAGTCTGTTAATGTAGGGGTATTTAGTGGTGTAAATTTCTCAAACATTAAAATTCATCAGTTTTCTAGAGGGTTATACGATAGCTCAGTGAACGCATGGCTAAATATGGATATTATGAACAGAAAATAACAAGAAGTGATTTAAATAGAATTAAAAGAAATCACGTCAACTGGGTTCCGGACATGAATACTCCAATCGCTTATTGCCGTACTCCGAGTGCCAAAGAGATACTAATATTGACTATATGCTAATATTTTAAAAAGTATGAGTTAAAAAAATAATAATTCTTGCATTTTGATTAGCTCTTTGAGCAAATGACACAATAGATTTTGCTTTCTGAAATCTGATCAAAACATCTCCAGGTTCATGTTTTAAACCTCCCTGAAAACACTTTCTCAAACTTTTTACTTTAAGTTTCTCAACCGCAGAAATGTTAGTGATATACTTACAAATGCAAACAGAAAACTGTAATATTCGCAGTTAAAAAAAAAATGTGGAAATTTTGTAGGCTGAAGACAAGAGAGAAGAAGATTCATCCGCTTCTTAAAGATTGATTCATTGTTAGTGATTTCGGGGGCGCCAACTACTATGGTCATTAGTACCGTACATGTAGTGCGTGTTTTTTCTCGGGAGATGGCGGTGATCTTATCTTGCTGTATGGCATGATCCGGCGCCCACCCACCGTCGGCTAGCGTGGTTTTCCTCAACCAGGTATCCTTCACCAGCGGGCATCGACCTAGCCAGGACAAGCTCCCTACCGGTGTCCCGTCGTATGTGGTTGTGTAGTGCGTGGTCGTGTAGTGCATGTGTGTGTGTGTGCGTGTAAGGGGTGAGAAGAGGACAAGCAAAAGGAAGGAAAGATCGCGCGCGGTCCGTGGCCCGGTTCGGGCATACCCCTGGGGTGGCAAGGAGAAACCACGGAAAACTACCGATTTCAGCAGCCGGCCGCTGAAATTCTCTTCCAGACATCGACTGAATTCGACTTAGCTGATAAGCCAGTGTCGAAAATCCTGCCACCGTCGGGACTTAAACCTAGGTACCTCTAGGTCAGAGGGACTGCAGTGAAGTCAGTTGATGCCCTGAGCCATCCCTCCTGGTGTGTTATTCCTCGAATTCCCTCCCACTGCCATTGTAGTTTGGCACGAATGGATGTCCAAATAAATGGTCACATGACTGAAACCACTATGTGTCTGTAGCAGCAGCGGCGGCGGCGGCGGCGGCAAAGGCAACTAGAATGGGAACGGCGTGGCCGTTGCCTGTGTGGGCAGCGGTGGCGGCGGCGGCGGCGGCGGTGGAGATACTGTCGTGTGCAAGCCTTGCGCGTGACTCGTGTGCCAAGGAAGACTTCCAAACGCACTCAAACCCTTATCACGCTAGACGAGTGGATTTCTCTGCGACATCTACAATCAGATTTACGAGTTGCAAGAGAGCTACGAAGAGGATTTCCGGGCGAAGTCGGTGACTGTCACGATAAAGTGCATCCAGACTTGAAAGCATCTGGAATCTAATATTAAATTTTTTACTAAGCGAATGTGGTTCGGAGTTGCGTTTTGTTGGGAGAAAACTAACGAATGAATTACTGAATAAAATAAAAGTGTAACCATGAGTGAGAAGAAATAATCCGTTTGTTTGTAATTTTACACAATTTTTTAAAAACATGATTTACGTGCGACAATAACCACAATTTTTCTTTGCCCTAGTGTACCTTAATTCTGAGCAAGATTATGTGCCACTCTGGGCAAGATCCAAGGTGAATTAAACTTACAACACAGACTAAACGAAGCTAAACTTTGTATTATGTTTCTCGGTAAAATGTAAATAAAACGATAATTTTAACGTTAAACTCGCGCTGTTTTGTCACACAAGTACTTTGTATTCAAAGCGTATTTTGTTAGAAAAATGAACTGAATAATATATTTTAAATCAATACACATTACAATTTCAATTAAATAATAATAATAGTAATAATAATAATAATAATAATAATAATAATAATAATAATAATAGAAAATTTAGATTATTAGTGTTCAGAACAATGTGTTTTTTTATTCACTTCGATGTTTTGATTCATTAATTTGATGACTTCAAGAATATGTTCGTTGTTTAAAAATTTGTCGCACCAGTTAGTAGTAAATGTAGTAATAATTAAAGTAGAGCCGTTTTTTTGCTCTTTCGCAAATGTGCCAGTAATTTCTTATTTTTGTTGTGGTTATTGTTGATCCTCACAACTTCCAGTTTTTGTAAATTTGCTGACAATCGGAGTTTTATTCCACATTGTAAACTTGTCTTTGCCATTGAAATCATCTCTACACTCTAAATTACCACTTGAATAATCACTAGAATAATGAAGCTAAGAACACGTGTCATGTTCGCTCTCGGCCAATACAACTTCTTTCTCAGAATCATTTGCAACATCGCAAATTTCGTCTTCTGAGAATTTCTTGTGTAATAATTGACATTGTCTGCTTTTCCGATAAATTATTCATCTCTGTATTGTTCCTAATGTAAAACAAAACATATTGGTTTAATGACATCAATAAATTAAAAAAAAATCTGTGATAATTAAGAGATAGAAAACTCACATTGTTACCCGCGCGGCGTAGAAAGTACGCCAACGGACATTTTTTTATTTATTTATTTTACGTCAAAAAAAACAGTTAAAAATGCTTATGACGTGCTATGGAGAAAAGTGAATTATGTGCACATTTCAAAATTCTGTGATCCCTACCCTAAGTCATATACTACTTGAATTTTGAAAACAAAACAAACTTTTCCAACTGAAAAATAATCGTCTAGCAACTGCAGGATATATTAGGCAACCGGGTATCGAGGAGAATGCCTTCTGAGAGGTTAGCTCAAAGGTCAGAACGCGCGCTGTTACCTGACACCTCGGTCTATAACAATTCCAGTGGCGTACAAAGTACGCCAGCGCAGGTAAGTAAGGGTTAATAATGGGTATTCTGGGAAAAGAATATATAAACCAAGTTGTCAGACTGTCTTATCTCACGTTCTTCCGGTCGACGTAAGAATAATTAAATTAAACGAGGTTTCGACACGACTCTTTCTTTTAAAAATGCTTCTGCTTCCCCTTCAACGTAACTAGTTCCACAACTTAATGGCACTGTTCCAATAATCTCACAACTTCGCTGGGAGGTAGGAGAAACTAGGAATTTTCGTGCATATTTTAATAACTGTAATTTTTTGTATTATTTGAAAACTTATTTATCGTTTTACTCTTGAAACCCATTTCCTTTCAGAAAATATGTATTTATGAATTTGTTAAATGCAACTTATACATAGAGATCACGACTATATAGTGAACGTCCAAACATCTCCCAGTGGAACTGTTGCAGATCTGTTTTGAGTCTAGTTGCCTGTGGCCGACCAGTTGACAATTCACCCTACTCTCCGGATCTTGGCCCCAGATATTTTCATACTTTCCAACACCTCAAGAAATAATTGCCCAGTCAGCGTTACGCGTATCATAGTACTGCAGCGTTATAAATATAGCGAAACAGTGGTACCTACCCCAGGCGGCTGTCTTCTACGTCACAAAGGTACAAATATTGATACCGCGGTAAGACAAGTGTCTCAACTACGTTCGTAATTTGGTGCAAAAATAATACATTCATAAGCTATATCTGCTACATTCAAGGTTTTCCATTAAATTGTGTTTTATTTTTACTGATGATCTAGGGGATCTTACTGTTTCAAATGTGCCTTGTTAATAACTACTTTCAGTGTATATTTATTGCACAATTCATGAAAAGTAAAATGATACTGCGGAAGTCATTTCGAAGTCTTATGAACATGTTTCAGACCTGCTTGTATATATCGCGATTAGTTACTATACGGACGCCTTATGTATTAAAATTCATTTTTGGGTAGTGAAAAACTGAAGTTCATGAATAACATCCACATGGGTAAAACTGCCAATTAGAAGGAAACGGAACGGAAAATAAAGTTCATTTAATATTGAAACATACTGGGAACGTGCAAATAAATTATTCACACACTCAAGCCACGGCACTGTTGAAACCTACTTCTCGCATATCATGGAGTTCTAACAGCGGCTGCCTTGCTAAATGAAATAAACACTCCTGCAGTTCTAAATAAAACATAACGCAAAGTATCACGAAACAGCAAATATTGCAGTTTGTGGATAACGCTTCATATTAAGATAAATGCTGTTGCACAATTAGGTCGCCACATTCATTTTGACAACCTGAGCAGCATTTCAGTACACGCGCCTCTGACTGTGAGACCAACTTAAGTGTAAATAATGGACTTGAAAACGGTTTTGCAATTTGTGGTTTCGAGTTCCTTACGTTTCAATCTTGAGTATTTTTAACAGTAAATGATAAAAAAATGAGAAATACGTTTTAAAAAATTTCAAGGATGGTTTGTTATGAGGTTTGGAGCATGCTGTTCATCACCCTGAAGTGCTGCGACGCAATGTGTTTTCAGAAAATTAAATTTATTTTCCCCATACTTATTTTTAACATTTATTACAGCAGTTTGCGTCATTTTTTGTCGATAATACTTTTTATTTTTTTCTTTATGCGTTTTTCACGATGATTTCAAATCTGCTATCGGTTTTTCGCATTAGTTCCAGTTTTTTCTCTATAAGCCAATACATGTTTTTGACATTTGTGGTCTTTATTAGAAGTTAATGCTAATACGAAATATTTTATTTTTACAGATTACTTGAGTATAGTACATGTTAAGGATAACTAAATTTCATCAACTAACATGAATAGGAAATGTAAAAATACCCCAAACATGTTTCGTTAAACATGTGGTAAAGCCACATTGCCAGGGTAAAGATCGAACATTACGAGTAGAGCATTTGTGAATGGCCGCTATTAAGATAATTTTTATATGAAATTGAAATATCAAGACAAGACCTTTGCTCGAAAACTAGGGTGTCGAAAGTGTGTTAAGAAGGAGTTACCGATGGAAGTAGGGAATCGTAAAGGCAATTATCCTTTGCTGTACCTATGGTGTGAAGGAAAGGAAAGGCTTATTTAACTTATTGCTACTTTTGCGGCAAGAAATTACATGGTAATTAATGTCGAGAGACTTTATTTTATATTTCAGAGGTAGAGGGGTATCAAGGTCGCGTTCAGTGTGGTCAATTCCTAAGACAAACGTTGAAAACATTTAAACTCTATAAACTTTTTTTAAAGCGCAGGGTAGTGTTATTCACATGTGTCTCCTAACAAATGTTACTAGCTTGTGAGGCATGTAGAGAGATGAACGCATTTTGCCAATGAATGTATCGTGGGAAATTTCATAAATCGAAGTTGTACATGGAATATTTTTGGGTAACCCATCATGTGTTAAATCAATGGCATTTGGACTAAATATTTTGAGCTGGCACCTAAAGTTTATGCAACCCAAGTTTCACTTTAATACACTCTGATCCAAAAGGTTGAGGACAGAGATGGTTTATTCAGCTATGTCTAATACGCCGCACCTTTCAGAAGTAGTTTTACACGTTTATAAAACAGAGCATCATTCCACAACTAATTTTAGGTGCATAAGCTAAAATTCTTTTTCTGCAAAAGCTTAACCGACCGCTAGATAGTATAACGAACGCACTTTCTTTCCGACTAAACAGATTTCTGATGATTAGTGTATGTCAGTCACTTCACACCGCCCAGTCTATCCATGTTCACTCCCGTTAGCGCACACCAAGGCCAAACAAAAAAAACTGGCAAAAATTAAAATAATTAAATTATTGTTAGGGGATTTTGTCTTTTGGCTGATTAGAATGATCTTGAAAGAGAAAAGATCCGCAGTTAGAAAGGTATCATTCCATAGACCCCGTCGATACGAACAACTTTTATAACACCCTTTGCCTGATCCGATGTGCATTTTTCCAGATATATCCAAAATCAATTTTAAATGGAACTATCCGTATAGTTACGCAAACACAGAATGTTCCGCTGAATGTCACTGCTTCTCGTGGAGACAAATCCACTATCAATCTTTACGCCATCAAAAGTTGCGTGTCTTGGACCTAGGGGTGAAATATTATTAACGGTTACTACGTCAAGTTTTTAGCTACGTTATTGCTCATATAACCGAAATGTTTCCTCAAAATACATTACTTATTTTCCACGTTATATTGTAAACTGTGCTCTTACCTCATGCGAGCGATTTAGTACTTCTAAAGAATGTGCTCTACTTCTCTCAACGTGCCCCTTTGCTCTGAAACTCGGCACACCTGTTTACGACGACGACGGCGCGACGAGAAATGAAGACATATGATATCGTAGGCTTCCGCGGCCAGAGTCATGATCTGGGCAGTCCGGGTGACGCCGCGTCGAAGGCTGGGGTGCCGACGTTTCGACCGACATATCGCGGTCCTCTTCAGGGCTGTACTGCCATGCTGAAGAGGACCGCGATATGTCGGTCGAAACGTCGGCACCCCAGCCTTCGTCGCGGCGTCACCCGGACAGCCCAGATCAATGAAGGCATATGTTTCCGGGGGAAGGGGGTTCTTGCGCATCGTATCCGACTTCAGTCAATGAGTTTCAGACAACAGTTTGCGTCACAATATTAGCGGGAATTTTAAATGCAGTCATATACCAAAATTATCACCTCATTACAAGACATTGAAATAGATTTATGAAACATTTCTTTTAAATATTGCATCTTGTACACCTTCATCGTGTTATTTTTGGCCGATTACCATTGAAACTTGACACTTTGTACCAATTTCAAAATATTTCTCAACACTTCTCGCTCTCCATGCAACATGGCGGCCAGCGTCTGGTCAGGATTTTCAAAAAAGTGCCTGTGTCGTGATCACGTGGTTCCTGACGCAAACTGGTGCTGCGCAGAACGAGCAAAAATTGGTGCGTCAGAATAACTCACCCATATCTGTCCACCATGCTATGTTTTACAGAGGTCGTCGCATCGACTCTTGTATCGACCTGAAAAATCGGTCGTGAGGAAAAGCTGGCGCCGTTGAAACAGAAGCGACTGTTGTTAACGTACAAGGTGCGTTGTACGGTAAGAGCATGAAGAAACAAATGGATCAGAAGTATAGGACTTCCTGGTATTTTGTTTATTTATATTGCATATATAAATAAAAATCACTTGAAAATTCGTTTAATTACTTCTTCAGTTCCTATTCTATTACTATGCTTCTACTTTTTAAATTTATTTGAATCTATTTTTACCGGGAGCGGTAGATCAGTGCATCAAATGATCTCACTGAAGCATCTCTGATCGGGAGGTCCTAGGTTCGAGTCCTGATGGCGGCAGAATTTTTTGACACTAGCTTTTCAGCTAGGTCGAATTCAGTCGCTGTCTAGAGGAGAATTATAGCGGCCGGCTACTCTGATCGGTAGTTTTCCGTGGTGGTAGTTTTCCGTGGTTTCTCCGATCAACACCAGGCGAATGCCGGAGCAGTACCCTAAAAAACGGGCCACGTACCGCGCGCCATCTTTCCTTTCTCTTCCTTGTCCCGTCTTCTCGCCTTACACGGACACTTACACTAACATTCACTACACTACCACATATTCCGGGAGACCGGTCGGGAGTTTAGAGCTTGTCCCGGCTGGGGCGATGCCCCGCTGGTGGGAGAGTCCTGATTAGGGGGAAACCCCACTAGCCGACGGTAGGTCGGCGCCGGATCTCGGAATCCAGCAGGGGAATACACATCTCCTAATGAGAAAATATGCACTACACTTACGGGTCTAATTCCTTACGCTGTTGATCACTAACCAACCAACGAACCAAAATTGAATCTATTTTTATTTTGAATTTTTTTATTTTAGCCTTCTCGACTACTAGTTATACAAAATACATATTTAAATACATTGTTTATACAACAATGGTACGAACTATAGGTATACTGTATTAACTATTTAAAAAAATAATTTTCTACTTTGATATATTGTATAATTTTTCTTTTAAATTCTTTAATTTGTTCACAATTTTTATTTCTAATGGTAATGTATTATATAATTCAAATCCTTTGTCAAATAGTCTGTTTTTTGCCTGTGCTGTTTTACTGAAATTCATTACTAAATGTTGTGCTTGTCTTGTTTCCCTTGTTTTATCTTCCACTCTTTGAATTTTGTTTACAAAATCTCCTGTTATATGATTTTTAATTAATTTAAAAATAACAATTAGCGTCTTGTAATGAATTCTCTCTTTTATTGACATAAATTGTGGAGTGCCTAGCATATCTAGCACTGGAGTGTATCTATTGTATTGAATTATTACCCTCATGGCTCTATATTGTTGTATCTGAAGTTTTTTAATTTCAGTTTCATGGATTCCAACTAGTATTGTTGCACAGTAATCAAAATGGGGCGCATTTATGGATTTGTATATCAAACATCTTGTTTAGCCGTTTATATATTGCCCAATTCTGTTTAAAACATTAATATTTTTTCCAGTTTTCTTTACTATGTACTCTATTTCATTTTTAGAATTTAATTTACTATCGACTATTACTCCCAAATATTTAATTTTCTACACCCGTTGTATTTCCTTTAAGTTCGTTGTGAATAATTTAGTTTCTCTTACTTACTTCTATTAGACTACTCAAGTAGCCCGCGTAGGCTGAACGTTGCAACAGTGCGAGGGAGCAGGACAGGCGGGAAAATTAATGGACTTTGCATAGTAAGAGTGGTACAAAAATCTGTTGTGAATGCTCAGAAACCAGAGAGCCTAATAATTAGCCAATTTTGTGCAGAATTCAGTGGAGGTTGAGAGCTAGGAAGGAACACGTATGGGAAGGAAATTGTGCAAGCATGCCTTGTGGGACAAGAAGCATAAATGCACAGGCACGTGGAGCAATACTAGAAGGCAAGGAAGAAGAGACGTGGGAGTTCGAGTCCGTGTGGTCGCCACGTGACCGGAGGCGCCCATTCGGAGGATTTGAGGGCCACTCTCGTGATCGCTAGCGGCGACGCGAACCATCTGTCTGCGCTACAAGGTCAAAGGAGCGGGAAATTCATTTTTTTATTATTAAACTATTCGGTATATTTCGTATTTCGGTTTTATTTCTGAGATAGCGACTCCAAAAAATTCATACATAACTGGTTTTATGGTGTTCGTTACCACTGATTTTTGTTCAGATTTTTGTTATTGGTGCGTGACATTGAAAAAATAATAATTCTTTTTTTTCCGTAATTTATACGCATAAAACTCATAAGATAATCACTTTCTAAGGAAAAATACTTTTTGGTATGGAAAAATACTTTTTGGTATGGAAAAATATGTTTTTTATCCTGAAAAGTATTTTTTCTAGAAAAGTGAATAGCTTATGAATTGTATGCGTATAAATGACGAAAAAACTATTATTTTCAATGTGGCGCACCAATAAGAAAAATCTGAAAAAAATCATTAATAAAGAATACCATAACACCGATTTGTAGGAATTTTTTGAAGTCGTCACCCCGTAATAAAAAACCGAAATATACCGAGTAATAATTTAATAATGTTAAAAAAATTGAATTTCCCTTCAATATTTTTTTAAAAGCTCTCATATACCTATAGATGTCAACTATGTCTCATAATTTTTTCAGAATTTTATCTCCGAGTAATGATATGAAAAAAATCAAAAACCGAAAACTTGTATTTTTTCTGATATCTTACAAAATAACGAGGAAATGTTCTAAAATTGCAAATACCGCACGCCATATTGCACGAGAACTACTAAAATTTTCAAAAAATTTAATGGCCATATTACAATGACTGATTAAGAGCAACAAATTTCATTTCAATCAAAAATCTCTACCTTTAATTTTGTAGTTTTAGGAAGCCGCCGAAAAAATTCAAACTTCTTCAATTTTCGGAAATTCAGAGATAACCGCGAAAATCGGACCTATGCAACCTTCAGAAGTGTATTATACTCTATTCTTACAATAAATTTAAAGAAAAAATTTGGAGCAGTTGTTGAGAAAATTTTGAAAATATCCGGGGAGCTTGATATAAAGTATCCCCAAATTTTAAAGAATGTTTTTCAAAATATCAAAGCTTCAACTAGAGCCAGATGGAAAGGGGCGTCTATAATTTGGAAAAGATCGTACGTGTGGTTTAGGCGCTTGGAGTGGTCACATACGACAGACGAACAGACGGACGAACGGACATTTTGAAAAAAAAATACACTTTTTTTGGTATGAGGAGACCCCAAAACGTGTGTTTCCGTTGAAATCTTGAAATCTATTTTTCGCAGCATTACATAACTTTCTCTTTATTACGTATATTACTCCCGTATATATGTATGTATACGAGAAAGTAAAAACGGAAATATAAAAATTAAATGCACCTTCTGAACTTTGCCACCGATGTTCCTTGACGCTCTTGTAGGTTTTTCAGAATAAGAAGTCTAGTATAAAAGTATGATTGGCATTTTTCAACATTTAATCGCTGTCTTCGAGGCTTCACTGTCATAATTGGTCATGAAAACCGCGAAGAAACTCTAGATATGTTCAGTGCAAAATTGTCAACAAACACATCACCACCATATGATCAATCATCTGAATTATTTCTTTTGTGCAGGCATGTTTAGTGGCTGTCACACAAGCCATTTTAAGAAACGAAGTGTTACAAGACAGCAAATTTAACGAAGAGATAAATTGACGTTTCACATGACAAATATTACAATTTGTTAATAAACCACGTTGAAATTAGGAAGCCGACAATGCAATTCTGGAATAAGTATCCCGGTTAACGATGTGTATCTTAACATCGATCGCTCACCATTTGGAAACTACGCGTCGTTGGTATATAAAACCTGGTTTTTGAGACTTAAAGCCTTCAGAAATGATTCATACGTCATAATGCAAAACGAGAGACCACAATTGGGTCTCCAATCGGTCTCTCAGTTCAGTCTGACCTTAAAGGGCATATCTATACAAATGAATTAAACACTAACTTAAGTTCAATACGTTACTCGTTCCGAATTCTTCCAAATTCAGTAATGGTGGAGCATACAGTACATCGAATTCAGGACCGTACATTATCTCGTACTATAATAAAACACGTTTCGCCATTTTCTCTTTACACGGATTTGAGGGAGGTTTTGCATATGCAAATGTTCTCCTACGGGTACTATCGCACGTGTTTCATTGAAGTTTAAAACAGGCAGCTGAATTGGAATAAGGAGAGGGTGATACGCTGTGACACGAACTAATTACAATTTAAGTTGACCTTTGGTACACACAGCGCCTCTCCATTTACCATATTTGGTGTAAGTAGTGTTCAATGCGCATCGAAACCCTCATCGCAAAACGAAGTATGCCGGAAGTTTACGTTTTTTTGTATTATATGTTGAATTTCATGGTCTCTATAAGGTAGCAAAATGCTTTATGTCATCAGCAGATCGTTAACATGGTGTAAGAATGTATCAAACAATGTTTCTGTTAGTCATTTTTCCTTTCCCGAAAATTTTCTCACTTTTGATACACGCCCTTTTGAATTGAAGGTGCCGTTAAACAGTAAGAATTTCATACACGGAAGTTTCTGTATGTAATGAATAAATAAATAATTAACAAATAAATCAATAAAATATTTATTGGTGGCGAGGCCCAAGTTATTGGGCCTTATCTTCCATCTGATGACTTTTAAAAGTTTAATAAAAAAATTGGATATTATAAATACGTACGATATTAAGGAGAAGGGGTTGTTACAAGTGTGTCAAGAGTGAAAACGAGAGAGTATGGATATGATGTAAACAGAAAGCTATTCCTTCATTTTCCTTACACGCATTTACTTCGTTAGAAGAGAAAGTTTTCTAATCGTACAGCGAAAAACGGCGAATTTTCGGCTGATAAACTCTTATTACTTGGCCCTAGTAACAAAATGGTGGATAAATTTTGTTGTTAAATATTGTAAATTACTTCCTCTAATACGTGATGTAGCCAGCACCTATATTTTGTGAGTCTTTGTTAGCGAAAAATCGATTGACAACAAAACGTCTGTCTGTCACTGTCCGCCTGTGGTCAACGCTAGCACCTAAAATGTTCAGCCGATTTTCTCCAAAATTGATATTCGCCCATCGATCTGAACAAACTTCAAGACTTTGAGTGTTCCAGCGGGACATTTGATTTTTTGGAGTACTTTATATGAACCCTCAAAAAATGTTTCAAATGTGAGAAAGTACGTGTTGTTGTGGCACCACTAGTTCTCATTATTTTATTAAAATGACAATTTTATCAAGTATTAAAAGTGTTTTTTAATGAGGAAGAGGAATTAAAGAAGTTAAAATGTTCGGAACGTATTCTTTAACACTCACTAAAAAATTAAAAGGGCTCAGTGGTTGAGAACACCGTATCCTACGGTTGATAGGGTGCAGAATTTGCTACAATTTTTAAAATCACATTGTGCGCCTAATATATCCTTTTCGCTCGACTCCAGTTTCTTTTTGGCACAACTCGCCCATTGCCAGGCATCTTTTGCATCCCTCCCTGCGATCGCGGGCCCAAGCAACACGACGTGTCGGGCCGCATCCTCCGGCTACAAGAGCGCCATCGATCCGCAGCGGCCCCGCTCCGCTCGCTCGACCTCGCCGCTCCGCACCCCGCACCGCACACCATTCCGTTCGGTCCCGCTCCGCCTCCACGCTCCCACTCCACGCTCCCACTCCACGCTCCCACTCCACGCTCCCACTCCACGCTCCCACGCCACGCTCCCACGCCACACTCCCACGCCACGCTCCCACGCCACGCTCCCACGCCACGCTCCCACGCCACGCTCCCACGCCACGCTCCCACGCCACGCTCCCACGCCACGCTCCCACTCCACGCTCCCACTCCACGCTCCCACTCCACGCTCCCACTCCACGCTCCCACTCCACGCTCCCACTCCACGCTCCCACTCCACGCTCCTCCGCCACGCTCCACGCCACGCTCCCCACGCTCCACGCTCCACGCCACGCTCCGCCACGCTCCCACGCCACGCTCCACTCCACGCTCCCACTCCACGCTCCTCCACTCCACGCTCCCCCTCCACGCTCCCCTCCACGCTCCCACTCCACGCTCCACTCCACGCTCCACGCTCCACGCTCCCACTCCACGCTCCCACGCCACGCTCCCACTCCACGCTCCCACTCCACGCTCCCACTCCACGCTCCCACTCCACGCTCCCACTCCACGCTCCCACTCCACGCTCCCACTCCACGCTCCCACTCCCTGTTTCTACCCGCCCGGGTCGCCGCGTCGAACGTGGGCGTCGAACTTCCGCCTCGCTTTCCCGCTTCGCCTCCTCTGTCCGACCCCACACACAGCCTTCCCGTCCCCACCCTTTCGCTGCGAACCTTCCCGTCCCGCCCACCCAGACCGTCACTGCCCCCCCACTGCCGCCCGACTTCCGCACCGCCTAATTAACGATCCCTGTGCAAGGCGGTAAGTAGGGGTTTGCAACGGTCGCGCCCCCGTCCGCACCTCATTGTAATCTGATTGACAATTCTGCCACCGCGCTGCAAGGAAGCCGCGGTTCAGGGCTCCTCCCGCCGCCACGGACCTCCGTTTCATCTCGCTCAAATTGAATTTTTGGCTTCGCATACTTTTCGCTGATGCTTCGCAATGAAAGACTTACGTATTAAAAATTGGGAATATGTATAGAGATTCTCAAATATAACAAATACCGTTCGCGAATCGTTATCTACCCTCCATGCCTCACCTGCAATTTTTCTGTTTTTGGACATAAATAAATTAATAAATAAAATATGCAAATCTCATTTTCATGACTCAAGGGCACTGAAGATTTTGCATTAGGTCTTTTCGTCTAGAGTGGTATTTTCTAGGCCAGTGTGTGATGGGCCAATGGACCATGGGTGATCAGCCCATCGCTGTCCTAAGGGTGACGAATGGGTACCGAATAGGGAAGGGGGGATCGCACGCGGTACATAGCGCATATTCTACAGTGTTGCTACCGGGAGAGGTGGTTCAGGTCATCAACTGATGTCACTCCAGTGCCTCTGACGCGCGATGTTTACTTGCTTGTCTTCGTCCTACCCCTTACACACACTGCCGCTAACATGTAATCCACTACCGCACATGCCGGGGGACCGGTTGGTAGCTTAGAGTTTTCCCGGCTGGCGCGGTTCCCCGCTGGTGTGTGATACTTGTTTGGGAGAACCCCGCTAGCCGATGGTAGGTCGGCGCCGGATCTAGCCATCCAGCGGGAGAAGACCACCGCCACCTCCAGAAGATAAAAGCATTCACTACACTTACGGGGCTAACGATCTTCGTAGTTGACGCGCCAGGAGTCACTAACAATCAATCAATCAATTAATTATTAGAGTTGCTCCGGCATTCGCCCGTAAGTGATTACTGGAAACTGCCGAAACAGATCAGGGAAGTCGGCCCAAGGTTTTGATTCTGGCAAGAGACACGAACACACAGATGGTAAACGCATCACGCAAATTTCTGGCCCAAGCTGGATCACATGACCTCCCAATGCCAACCTGTACCCTGGAGCAGTAAGGCGTTTCCTTAACACACGTCGCTACCAGCAATAAGTATATTTTCAGTCACTGAAATTATGTGCATTCATTTTTTTAAGTTTGAAGGACATCATTTCTGTTCCGAAATGATTCACAAAAGTAACAAAAGTTCTAAAGTCTTCAGAGTCTATACAAGCAAAATCAAGACCAACGCATTTTATGGTTCTCAACTTTTAAGCTGTTTTCTAAAATAATTGCCCAAATATTATCTTTAGATTCCACAGATGTAGCTTGTCTTCGTAGATGTTTAATGCAATATTTAGATTAACCTAATATGAAGCACGATGAAATGTACTTAACCTGCTTGAAGATAATATTCGGAAAGACCTAACCTTGATATTCAATATTAAGGTGGGGGCAGTTTTTTAAGACGAAAATGGAATTATGGGTAAATTAACGAGTTAATTACTACAGATCAAGACTGAGCATGTAAATTCAAAACCTACCCGCCTCGGTTTGTCCCTTAAAAAGGCCACGATATTGTCTATTCCAAACTACAGAAAACTAACTGTAAAACCACAGTGTTTCAACATCACCAAATAACAGAACAAAATTGTTAATATCACGAAAGTGCTTCAATCTTTTTTTTTTTTACTATCTCGTATACATACGTTTATACGATATACAATATACGTAGTATAGAGAATGTTATATAATTGCTGCAGAAAATTGATTTCGAGATTTCAACGGAAATACACGTTTTGGGGTCCCCTGATACCAAAAAAGTATATTTTTTTAAAAACGTCCTTCCGTCCGTCTGTCTGTCTGTCTGCCCGTCCGTATGTGAACACTACTAGCGCCCAAACCACACGTAAAATCTTTTCCAAATTGTAGAAACACCTGTCCATATGACTCTAGTTGAAGCTTTGAAATTTTTAAAAACATTCTATAAAATTTGGGTGTACTTTACATGAAGCTCTCCGGACATTTTCAAAATTATCTCAAAAACAGATCCCAATTTTTGTGTTTAAATTTCTTGTAAGAATAAAGTATGAAAATATACCTTTCTTGTAAGAATGGAAATATGCTTTCACTATCAATATTGGTTCACAACGGACGTTATCTCGGAGTGTGGTGTCAAACAACCGTATTAATTACAGTTGTTTGACACCAAAAAATATGTCATGAAAACAAGATTACCTTATTTCTAATTTAACATCATTGCGGTTAGCTTTATATTGCTTTCATAGTGTCGAAATGGAATAATACTCCTAAATACTGTTATCAACTGTTATTAATATTATCATCTCAGCATTTGCTCATTTATTTATCTATTTATTTATTTATTTATCTATTTATTTATCTATTTATTTATCTATTTATTTATCTATTTATTTATCTATTTATTTATCTATTTATTTATCTATTTATTTATTTATCTATTTATTTATTTATTTATTTATTTATTTTACGTCAAAAAACAGTTGAAACTGCATATGACGTATGCTCAAAGGATCAGGGAAACTTGGACGCAAAGCCAGATCGAGATGGGGGTCATTGACCCAGAGACTGTTACAATACTTATTATAGGTTGTTTAGAATTATACAGTTCAAACGGTAAATAATACTTCAAATATCACTGTTAAACTTAATGACCTTTTGATGCTCAGTATAGTCTCAGCAGAAACGATTTCACTTGGAATTTAAACTTTTCTATCGAATTTAATCACTTAATGTGATCTAGCAACTATTGTAAAATAATGTATATGTATTGTTTGTGAATTTTTTGTAATGAGCTGTTGATACTTTCTTCTGATGAATGAGATTACTACGTCGAGTGTTCTAGTCATAGACATCGGCGCTTTCTGAAAAATATATTCCTACCATTAAGCAAGTCATTTTTGACAAAAAAACACTGATTCATAAATCATGTATTGTTATATAATGTATTTATTAATATACTAAGTAGATCATATAGGTCCATTTTATAATGAAATAACTACTAATAATGATTTAATGCTTTCATTAGCTATGTCAATTTTTATTTGCTTCATCGCTATGCGTGAAGATTTCCGTTTATTTCTTGAAGTGTAATCACTAAGTTGTTCTTTTCTCCGGCCTTTGCGTCTTTGAGATCATACATACGAGAGAAAATTAATAAAATAGTAACATATGGTTATTTAATTATCAGGGTCTCAGTATTCATTAATTGTTCAATGTTTCAGCGTTTTTAATGAGGAACCTCTTTAAACTGTATTTTCCAAGGAGTTTATAATATATGGAGGTAACATCGGCCCCAGCAAGTGAAGCCGATTGCTGGTGTGCAGCTGGTGCGTCCACCATGTTTTGTTGACCAAAACATCTGAGTGCGTCTCAGTGTATTTTGGCTTGCTAGCTAGTTTTTTTCTGTTTATTGCTTTGCGTTCTATTGTACCGCGAGTTATTTATTTTTATTCCTGAGAAAAAACGTTTAATAAACATTTTTCCTAGAGAAATAAATTGTTTGGAGGTATATTTCTTAAGATGAGTATCTAACGAAAGGGCCGAAAGTTCACTATTTTTTTACCAGACAATTACAATACTTTTTACTTTCTCGTCCTTACTTTGTAAGAAGAAAAAGTAACGTTTTTATAAAATTATTTTGCTTTATTTAATAGTAATGTCACAAATGTAAACATTGAAATAAATCAAACAGTTCATCTGAAACAATATTTTGTGTTGTTTACCTTACTCATGATAAAAAATTGTGTGTTCCTTCATTGAATTGCATGTTCCTTAGAATAAAGAGAATAGCGTGACGATAACTCAAATTTTGTAACATTCTCTGATGAGTGGATTTCACGCAGCAAAGTTTCGAAAGTTAATTTACGAACAATCGCTTTTAATTTCGAAATGACAAACTTATGCGGTACAGAAAATACACGAATGTAAGCTTTTATTGTATTGCGTTAATTTAGTACCAGACTTAATTTTGCTTTCAAAGGGTATTGTATAATGAAAACAGGGGTGTTCATTTGGTTTCAGATCCATTATTACAGACTATCAGAACAATTTTCATTCAGAGGTTTTAACTTCATTGCCTGCAGGATTATGTATAATATTTGTTTTTAATATTTCCTCTCAGAAACGTTGCAAAGCAAAAATCTGGCCAATGAAGTAGAAAGCGATATTTAATTTTGAGAGACAAACGTTTTTAGGGGTTAATCATCCAAACCCAAGTTCTGTAAGGAAGATAAAGTTAATCTTCACAGAAAATGTGTAAAACAAATTTGTTTAATGACAGGGAGTGAAAAGAAATATTTTGTATGTGTAGCTGTATTTTGGCTGTTTTCCTCCATAAAATTATAAATCTCTCTGATTCTACTCATACGTGAGTAGAGCATATAGTACATATAAATTGTACTAATAGAGCATTTGCTAGTGCACTATTCCAAGAAAATGTAATTTTCATATGAACCTGTGAAAATATAAAGAATTCAAACAACAATGTGTACTACAGTTACTAAAACAAACAGCAATAGTTGTGATGTAAAGAATCTACATCTATTTATACTTGGATAATTGAAATAATGCATTTGTTGCCATATGAAACACCGATCAACTACAACAATCGGCAAAATTTTCGTCACCTTTTCATGGGCACTTCCAAGTTTAAACAGACGTCTTGGGATATTATTTGCAATATCTCGTCACAACATTCTTAGGTGAGATCAGATTCAACAGATTCACAAAGCCAAAATTCGGCACATGCAAAAAATTTAATCACAAACCCTTGTTTCAGTAGAATACAGGTATGAAATGTTACCGCAATCTCAAACTTCGTCATTTTCTTTTAAGTAAAAAATATCTATTGTAAAAGTTTTAAATTAATTTTTAATTAAAAAAACGCGCATTTTTGTAACTATTTTCTAATCTATTTATTATTTTAAATTAATAATGTATGTTAATATTTTAGAATTTACTTGTTTTAATAATACTTTCAACTGTATTGTATACTTTGTCTTTCTTTAGTTCACGTAAAAATTGTGCGTACAAATCTCTCTCCTAATTTCATTACGACTGATGAAAGGCTCTTTATTCTTTTCTAAGAACTCAAGGATACGTTGGGTGGTTTATGGCAAAACGGACGATCATCAGAAGAAATGGATACAAAACAAAAATATCTCTAGTGTCGTAGGCAATCAGCAACACAATTGGAAATTTTCTCTCAATGAAAATTATTTTCGAAATTAAAAACATTCTACGTATCCTAGGTCATTACCGTAATAATATTTAGTAATTATCTGTTACCGGATCACAAACAGCGAAATATTTTGCGCGTTAGGTGGACGAAATTATATGCCAGATTCACAGACTACCATATAACTATGCGATCGAGCAACTGGGTAAAAACAGGGATCCTCTAAAATATTAATCATAGATGATTTTATGATGTACAACATAGCACCTTGTTTATCGTGTTTCTTGTGATTAAAAATAGTGATTTTGAAACATATTATCGGAATTATTGAATAATTACCATTTGTGGCATCCATCGGGAACAGTTATATGAAATCAAATGACAGCAATGTATCTGAAAAGATATAATAACAATTTCAGTACAATAAATACACTATTTACAGATAATACAAAAAATTTGCATGTAATAAAATAGTAATTGCGAAGTTGTATAAGCAAACATGTTTATTCAATAATTTGGAGAGAGAAGTTCCATATTTCCACCTTGAAATATGAAAACAATAACTACACTAAAACCATTGTCATAATAAAATCATGAAAAAAGATTTATTAATAATCGAGTTAATGATAATAACAATAATAATATTATAATTAATAATAATAGTCATAATAATAATGAAATTTGTTCAAAAATTGGTCGTCGTAACTGGGTTTCGAACCCGGGCCTCCTGGTTTAAGCCCAGCTGCTCTGACCACTACTGAATCTACCGAGACCACAAATCTTTTGAACAGTTTTCACGACCGCGAATATCGCTCCTTGCATGTATATAATTGCCACCTTTACCGTCACAGGCCACGGGAATGGTAACAATTAAATAATAATAATAATAATAATAATAATAATAATAATAATATTAACAATACTATTAATAATAATAATAATAATAAGAAGAAGAAGAAGAAGAAGAAGAAGAAGAAACCCAAAACTCTTGTTTCGAGATGATGTAGACAGACGTTCCTCGGTGGAGTGGCTTTTGGAGAAGCAAATACATCCTGAGACCGAGGGTTTTATAATATCAATTCAAGACAGAGTTATCAAGACCAGAAAATATCGATGGCATTGTTTAAAAGAAGATGCGGTGGATAAATGTAGGAAGTGTGGAGCTGTAGGAGAAACTACAGAACACATCACACCTGCCTGCTCTTCCCTCTCAGACAGTGCTTACTTAGGAAGACAATCAAGTTGCGAAAATGGCGCAACAGGGCGATTGCAATAGGGCATAAATTATTGGATGAATCGACACCGCCATTCTATAAGTACACCCCTCCTCCAGTGCTGGAAACTAGTTACACCCTTTTGTACTGGGACAGACCGGTTTTAACTGATCGTACTCTCGATTACAATAGGGCAGATATTCTCCTTATAGATAAAAAGAAGAAAGAAGGAGTAATAATAGACATCACAGTACCCTTATCCCACAATATCAAACAGAAAGAAACAGAAAAAAAATCGAAATATGAAAACTTATCTTATGAACTAAAACATGTTTGGAAATTAAATGCTACCAAAATATACCCACTCGTGATATCGGCGGAAGGCCTGGTCAGTAAAAACTTCCTTAAAAACTTAACAGAACTTAAACTACCCAAAAACGTTCAGAACATGGGACAGCGCGCAGTTTTGTTGCAAACAGCCCATATCGTAAGAAAATTTTTATCTTAAGTCCAGATATAAGATAAAGTTCTTCTTCTGTGACCGAACATGTCCCCAAAACAACTCTGGGGAAGGTGAGCATTTTTACCAGCAAAAATAGCTGAGAAAACGTAGGATGATGATGATGATGATGATGATGATAATAATAATAATAATAATAATAATAATAATATTAAAAGTTCATATGCACACTGTAATTCAAGATCTAGAGTAAGGTAAAACAAATATCTGGGCATTGAAGAATGTGAGAACATCTCGAACGACACAATGAAAGAGAATTCGCAGGGAGTATTATAGAAAAGCGAGACTAGTCATGCAGCCTGCTCTGAATACCAGAAATAAAATATCTGCAATTGGTAGTTTGAGGGTGCCTGTAGTCTAGTACAGTTTCGGACTAGTGGACTGGACTGAGCAAGAAATTCGAATGATGGATAGAAAAAACAGAAAACTGCTTACAATGCATCATGTTGCTCACCCCCTAGCTAATGTACATAAATTTTATGTGGCACGTAAGGAAGGAGGAAGGGGCATCAGACAAATTGGAGCCTCCTGGCACAATGCAGTACTTGGGATGGGAAAGTATGTTGTCAGTCATCAAGATGACCTACGAATGAGACAGGTCATTCATTAAATCTGACCGAAGAATGCGAAACAGCGGCATTGTATGTGTAGCAGGAGGCATTGCGAAAAAAACTTAGTAAGACATGTATAATGTCACAGACACTAAACTTCTGATGCTACTAAACATGAAAGTGAGACACGAAACATGTTAAAGAAATCGTTAAGAGACAAACCGCTCCCTGGACTGTATCTAAAAAGAATGTGCAAGATCAATAAAGATCAATCATTTATGTGGCTTAAAAAGGGAAGAATTAAGCCAGAATCGGAAGCAGCTCTAATAGCTACCCATGATCAGACGTTACGAACACGACATTATGATAAAACGGTTAAAATTTCGCCAAGTGATAAATGCCGCATCTGTCACCATCATTAGAAACCATTGATCATATTGTTTCAGCTTGCCCAATTCTAGCAAAAACAGAATACCTGAAAAGACATGTCAGGATGTGTAGTCACATCTACTGGCATATGTGCACCGCCCTCGATGTTCTAAACACATGCTCCAAGTGGTACGAACAGTCACCAAAACCGGTGACGTCTGTTGGACTCTGTACCACACTGTACGACCAACAAATGCAAAGTGATTGTGGCAAACAAACCGGATATTCTTATCTGCGTTTTGAAGAAAAAATCGCGTCTACTTGTAGATGTTGCTGTGCCGTGCGACCAAATGTAACGAAAGAGGAAGAGAAACGCCTTAAGTACAAGAATTTGGAAATCAAGATCTTCCGAAGCGCAGGTCGTCCCGAAAGTTATCGGAACTCTGGGATTTGTTCCGCAAAATTTGTGCAAGAACTTGGTTAATCTCCCAGGTAATTCTAAAGACTGGGAAGCGCAAGACATTGCTTTATTTGGAACAGCTCACATTTTGCGCAAAGTATTGTTAAGGC